>CAEFZX010005642.1:0-28834 GCA_903066825.1 Alfaro cultratus | reverse complement strand
CCCCCTAGAGCCTGTCTCTGTGTTCCTCGTTGCCTTGAACCTTCCAGTGATTCTCTGTGTTTTCTCTGTTGCCTTCAGGTGATCCTTGGTGACGCCCTGGATCCTCTGATCAGTTCCTGGCTGTTTCCCTGGTTGAAAATCCCTCCTCGTGACGCCGTGGAACTTACCCACTGGTTGCCCGAGTTCCTAAACTCACCTTCTCCGTTGTTCTCAAGCTCCCCCCGGATTCCACGGCTGGCGGCCGTTCCGCTCCTCTGTGCCCTCGCTGAACCTGTGCCTACCTGTCCGCCCTCCGCCGCACTCCTCCGTTGCTCCTGGACCCACAAAGACATTGAGACCCCGGACATACTCAGTTTCCCTCCAAGGACTCAAAACCTGCAACACAAGTAAGACCAACCTGTTCATTTTGAAATCTGTCCGATTTCCCACGTCCCTTGAACTCACCACTCTGCTCTCCTTCTCAGTGAGCCTTCGTTTTCCCGTACCACGGATTCCCCGGACCACATCATCTTTGCACATTCAGATTATTGTTTGCACGTATAATAAACCAACTTAAACTGATTTATCCTCTCCTGTGTTGTGTTCTGCATGTGGGCTCGAAAAGTTGAACCCATCATGACACAGGGGTCTCATTTATAATACCTGTGTGCGCACAAAGCGGGGTCTGAAACTGTGTTATGTCTAATTCCATGCAAAGGTTGTGAGTTATAAAACACAAACTTGATGGGAAAATATGCAGTCCCTCATGCCAACTCCAAAGCATGCATGCTGTATACGCTTGTTTTGGAGACAGGGACAAATACTGACAGTGATTTAGAGAATTGAAACCACACTGCATCATGATGCCCTCAGACCTTTAATCACATATCAAACTTTAACCATAGTTAATATAGTTTTATCGTAAGCATTCAAAAACCCAGGGTGATATATTCTTGCACTGGTGAGCCATAACTACACATGAGGACCTTTCAAATAAACAAAGGCCCATGATGCAGTCTCAATCCTAAACCAAAGTCTGCACTATATTTAAGTAACTGTTTTCTCACCTTCACTTTTCTCACCTCGATTTCTCTCTACCACAGATTAATTCACAGTGATTGTTGTAAACATCTACATACCTTTATGACACTCATGTGTGCGATGGATGCATTGGCACTGCTAGAAGACGTAAAGAAGAGAATCAAGGAAACATGTTCTCAGATCTTCTAGTCCATGATGACTGGCTTAGGAGCCAAATTAGACTCTGTAGAGCACATGTGCCAAATTGAAAGTCTGGGGGCCAAATCTGTCCCACCATAGCTTTTCATGTGGCTCTCTAGACTCCAAAACACTTCCAAGAGAAACGTTTAAGATTAAAATATTTTATCTGTTTGTTAATTTGTACTTTTATCAATACATTCTGCCACAGTCAACCCTCTGAGGACATTTGTGATCTTGATATGGTCCAAAATGAAAATGAGTTTGACACCCCTGTCCTAGAGGATTGGTGTTGGATCTGTCTGCTGAATTGGGTCCAGTATCCAAGACTGCCAGAATCACACCATCCATGTCCAATTGCAGGTGTTAACCACTCTAGGGTTCCTGGCAACCAGCTCTTACCACCACAAATTAGCAGACAGGAATAGGTTTGAATTAATCAACAATTAATTAACTCCCTGCCCAAAGCCACTTTAAAGAACAACATAACTCTGTGAAGTTATCCATACGTCTGGGATATCAGTGTCAGTGCAAAGCACAATACTGCCGGCCATCCTGGAGGGTATTGTTAACATGACCGGTAAATAATACTGAGTGGAGTCAGATTTCAGTGTATTTAGGTGAGTTTTGATCCTTTTTAGTTTATCAACCTCTGAAAGTTTGCCTGACTGCCTCAAATTTACACGGCAGATAAAATTCTGCCTTATAATTATGCAAACTTTCGCACTATGTTCCATTTTATACATGATGATTTGTGAATGAAATATTGCACCACAAAGGTTTTTGTGTGCATGCATAAAGCACTGGGGCCTCATGAGGAAAGCATGAGGCCCCAGTGCTTTATGTGTCAGATTCAGTAATTGTTACAAAGTCTTCCCAGAAATGTATTTCCCTTCAAAAACACAGGCTTTTTAAAAATTTAAATCTTAAAATATGGAGTATATATCCTAAGTAAATGTAATAATAATAAAAATCTTGGGATTTTGTTATTTTTTAAGAATTCAGGCTTCAATGAGTGACATTGCAACCACCTGGTTTTCTTTGTCCTACCACAGATGTTCTAGATCTCGATCCCTCCAACTCAGACGAGATGCTTCTTGGTGATCCACTTGCTGGCAGGGTTCTCCACTCCCCGTCGTCCTCAATCACTGCGTTTGTTCTTAATGTTGCCCGGGATCCTTTCTCCCCTTCATTGGCTGAAACAGCTTGATCACTATGTGATGTTGTTTGTAAAGTTACATGGTCAAAAGTTAACAGCAATTTAATTATTTTGCATGATGTAAGAGAAAAAAAAATGGGGTTTAATTTTTCAAGGTCATATTTCACCATGTAGCACGATAACCTGTAATGCAAAACTCGGCTCATTGTTATTTGAGTCACAGTCGGACTGATTCTCTAGCTGTTGTAATGTAAGATTTACATGGGATCTGAGAACTTCCACACTCATGTAGCTGAGTTTCTTGACATTTTTGTAAAATCTATCAGTCTGTCTTACGTAGCAATCAAAGTGTGAAAATGATAGATTTAAATGAGTAGCAAAACATAATGGTTTCCACTGACATTAAAATTAAAGGCTGACGCTAAATATATGAAAGATGTCTGTAGCACCACTTCTCATATTATATGGTGCCACATAGAAATGTTCAATCTACTAGTTGTGCAAAAGCAATCAATATCATCTGTAATGTGTTCAATCAGTCCTGTAGCACACACCAATGAAAACTGAATAGCTGTCCCCCTCACTTTACACTTACTCTGATCAGCAACTACCCTGAGTACCGGTTATGTACAGATTGGACGTCTGCTCTGGTTAGTTTTTAACTTGTGCTGTATATTTGATATTTTTTCTACAATTCCTGTAAAATGTGAACAGCCTGAAATGGTTACAAAGAAAGTTTGATCAGCAGGAGACTGGTCTGTTTGGAGTTGTGCCGCTGGTCAGCACTGGGCCCAGCTTGCCATTTATTTAACTTGACGCATTTCAACGTCACCTGGGGAGCGAGGTCGTGGCTGCACACCCACACCAAAACGCTCGCATGCAAGTATGCAGGCAACAACTGAAGTTAGGCTTCACTCTTAGAACTGCTCATTGCATGATTGGACATCCCTGCTGCTTTTCTCAAGGAAAGTAACTTCTTTTTAAATCCTGAAGGGCAACATGTTTTTAATTATTGACATTCTGGTGAAGATTACCATTTTGTGCCGCTTGACCCTGTAGACATGAGTGACAGTTGGCCGACTGTGGAGGAGGACGGCTGGCTGGGGGACGGTAATTTTTCAGGGACAAAGAGCCCACTGAGGAGGTGGAGGAATGGGCTGGGGAGGTGGAGGTTCAGTGATTCACATGCAGTGCAGGAGGCCTCTCTGTATTACCCCACCCCTCCCCTAAGTCCCGGGAGGGCAAGGGGGATTGATGAAACGAGAAGGAAGGCCTAATTAAAGGCTCTCAGCTCAAACGCATTGATGTATTACATCTATTATGCCACAGTTCGATAGGTCTGCCAGGCCGGGGCTGCAGCGGCTACTGAGTCCCGCCAAACAAACTGAATAAATAATAGCAGCTGAGAGGGAGAGAGGGAGAGAAAGAGAGATAAGTTCAACAGGCAAAGTTGTGATAAAGCCTTATATAGCCATATTCATACCCCGCAGGCTCTGAGATTGATATTATGTGTGAAAAACATCATTTGCGGTCCATACACCAGAAGTAGCAAGTGGAAAATGAAAGGTATAAAACAGCATTAACAGTCAAAGCCAATCATTTAGGGATTGCTTTATTGATACAAACTTCAGCATGTTTTATTTATTAACAATAACTATAGATTAACGGATTGAAAATGTGCTGTTAAGTACAAACTGGTGACAAATTATGGGCAAAATCAACACTAGGTTTCTCAGTGAGCCTCCAGAGGCGTTGGAGTGTGCCCCAACATTGATTGTCAAAGTCCCCTCTGGTAAAAAGTGTTTTCTAACCCAACAGTCACAAATCTCCCAGCTGGGTTGAGATCTGGTGACTGCAGAGACATCATATGATTTACATAATTTTCATGCTCATCAAACCATGCCGTTATCACATGTGCCTTGTGGATGGTGTCATCCTGGAACAGACCACCCGCATCATGAGAGAAATTTGGGATTATAAATATCCCTCAGGAGAAAACTTTGTATTTATTTCAAATCATTCCAAAATTGCTCCACACAATTTAACAGACTGATCTTGTCACTGCATGGATTGAAGATCTGGGTCCCTTTTTAGTGTTTTACTTGTTTGTTGATCAAAAACATTTTCAATTCATTAAGATTTTTCAATTTCAGATTAAGGTCAGTTTAATCAACACCAAATGCTGCGTTGATTAATGTGCAACCTTGCTTGGATAGTTCATTTATACTAACTGTAGCACATGTGTGGCCCTGAGATCAGAGGTTAAAAACACCTTCTCAGCTGCTTAAAAAATATTAGCAGACCTAGTAACAGAGGGGAGGGTTGAATTATGCTTTTAGGTTCATTAAGGAGGACTGCTATTGAGCAGAATGCCTGTGTTGGGATGTGCAGGAGACAAATATGCTTATGTTAAATAAGGTGGATGCAGGTGCAGTGCAGAGAAAATGAAAAAGCATTAAATTGAGTTTTATGTAAATGTAGGGTTGTAGGAGAGTTAAGCAGAAACATATTCAGTACTGTGCAAAACTTTAACATCACATCTAAGTTCTTCACACTTTGTATAGGAGGAACAAAATTTGCATAGAAAAAATAAGGATCATGAACACATTGTTTTTTAGTTCTGTGGCCTTGCAGCAAGTACATCCTGAACATTTACCTTGTGCATGTATGGACTCTTTCCATGTACTCTGGTTTCTCTCCCACAGTCCAGTAGCACACCTGTTTAGGTAACACAGCACGGTTTGACAGCATTTAGACACTAGCTTTTGTTGAGGCTCGGATAAGATCTGTTTACTTGTAAAATTGTCTAAAAAGGTATTAAAGAGCTTTCTGTGTAAAACATATAATCAATAATAGTCTTTCAATGACTCGTGTAATGTAATCATCTCAAACATACATGAAGGTAGCATAATTGTATTCCACACAACAATTTTGCATTATTTTTGTACACTAGAAACATTGGAATAGAATACACATGAGAATCAAAATATTCAACTTCATAGCAAAGTTTAAGTTTTTGTTTATCTGAGCTCTGCTTTCTCCTTGAAACCATCTTCCTGTCCAGCAAAAAAAAAAGGAAAGAAACTTTAAAGTTTGCTCTCTCCTAAGCACACATTTTATTTTCAGCTAAAACAAACAGAGATTGTTTATTCCAAACTTTTAAATAATGTATTTTTTTTTTCTTAAGTCTATTTCAGGGCTCCTACACAGTCTTAAAATATTTAAATCTATAGAACTGCATTTGGCATTTTGCAGGTCTGGAGCAGTATGGGGAAAAACAAAACCATGTATAGACAAAGAAAAAATCTTTTTATGCTCCTCTCCATTGTTAAGAAAATAGCTGAGCATGCTAAAACATTAAGCAACTAAAAGAGAAAACAGGTGTTCAAATGAATTTTATATAAAATATTGACATAGCCTTTTGGTTTGCACCTAGTCAGTCAGTATTTCAATCTGGAGAGACTCTGACGGAGAAAGACAGCAATTAAAAAGGTTTATTGACATACATGAATTAAAGTTCTTTGGCGCTCGGGCCCCAGCTGAGGACATCGAGCTGTGAATTGCAATAAGCTCGGATGAGCATTCCCGGTGCTGGTTAGGAATGACATCTCGACACTGGTGGTGGAGGTCGGTGAAGGAAGAGTGCCTGAAGAGTCAGGAGAGTGGAGGTGGAGAAGGGATGGAGGTGGGTTGAGCGCAGCTGCAAAGCGGAAGACGCCATGGATGAAGGTGCTTATCAACTGGGGCTTGATCGGTGATTGGCCGTGAAGTGGCTTGGTCCAGCGTTGATAGGTCAACGACGATGAGCGAGACGCTCCGATTGGATGATGCAGGTGGGGCCAGAGAGTCTTCCAGTTTGAATTTGTGCTTAACAGCTGGCATTTCTGTCAATGGAAAGCAGATGAAATCATTTGGTTTTCAAAGTAATAAACTTCAAATTCTGTGCAAAAACATAAGAATAAAAATTATCATAAAATGCCCCCAAATTTTTGGAAAACTCGTTAACTGCGATATGTGAAAACTTTGAATTTTGAAATGGAAATTTTTAAGAACCCTTCATTATGTTGCATTTGTGCACTAATTTTAAACATCTAGTTGACTGACGTTGTAAATCTTTCATTAAAACAAGTTCTATTCATTTTGATTTTAATGATAAAAGATGTTTATAAGTTCAAAGTTTCTGTTTTGAAACTTTTTTTATGATGGGAATAAACAAAGGCCTGTTTATTCCCATCATTTATTACAGCTCATAATTTTCACTGCAGTTTTACTTGCCATAGTAAAAGGAGGCTTTAACCAGAATAGAAGCAAATTATCAGGGAACAAATCTACCACAGAAACAGGCACTGTTAAGGAGGTCATGCTATCCATCTCGAACATTTTGATGGTGGTTGGTGGGGATAGTCTCTGCCAAACTGGTTGATTCTTTTTACCATTATAATAAAACCACATTAGTTAAAATTTGTCTACAGCTCATATTTACTATTCACTTTAACTGTAGCAGATTTTGCATTTGTAATGTCTGTGAAGAAATTACAAATGTCTTCACAGACAGGGTTTAGTATGGCCACACATAAAACAACCACAAACCCCATCAACTTCAAGTTTAAAAAAACAAACCTTGTAATAGCAGCTTTTCTATGTATGTGCTTAATGCTCCGGAAGGACAGCCTTTATTTATTCAAATCTCAGTGCTGCAGACCTTCTCTGGCTTTGAAATGATCTTAAGTCCAAATCAGGGTGATAACACTCCTTAAATAATAAACATTAAATTGCAATCCGGACCATAGCTCTATCTTCTCACCTTTTTTCTTGCTTCCAGAGAGAAAAAACAAAAAGACAGCATCAGCAAATTCAATTTAGATTTTGTTACAGGTATTTTTGCTTTTGGCTGTAGACTTTGCAGGGAATTTACATAAGTTGGAGTGTTATAGTTGGGTTATAGTTTTATAGGCTTCTCTCCTACACTGAGGGGATGAAAAAGGCACATGCTCTGTGCATTCAATGGAATTATGGCTAAGAAACTGCACATATACCGCAGTTTGAAAAAAAAAAACAAAAACATACCAGACATAGCCTGGGGAAATTAGTAGACTTTAAACAAATAAGTTTGAAGGAAGAACTTTTCAGAATTTTATTATCATAAGGTCACACATATATTAACAATACCAAAATTAAGTTTTTTTCAATTAGCAGGATTGAAAATATTGCATAAAAACTCATTATCTGAGTGCAGAGGGTATTGGAGGAGAAGCAACATGGAGGAGCAGCATTCAGCTTCCATGCACCACAAATCTGGAGCAAACTTCCAGAAAAACAGCTGAAACACTGAGTTCCTTTAAATCAAGGCTAAAACCCCACCTGTTCAGAGTTGCTTTTGATCCATAATTAATGGAACATTGATCAATACATTTGACGTGTATTGATGATTTTGATAATGGCACTCGTCAAAATGTAATGTTTGTCATTGGTTTTTCAGTTGTTGATGATGTTGTTTTTATGACTTCTTATTTTTGTGGTTTTATAATGTGAAACACTTTGAAATGCTTTGTTGCTGAAATGTGCTACACTAATAAACTGATTAGTGATTTCCTCTATGGTGAGATTAAAATATTACATTGTCGACATAAACAATCCATTAGTTTTCATAGGCACCATAAAGTTTGACAACTTGAAGTTTTTCACAGTGTTTTTGTTCACAATTTAGTTGTTCTTTCTTGATATTAATGAACACATGTATAATTGTTTTATCTTTCTCTTAACAGGTATTGTGTCATTACAGGAGAACAATATTCCTGTTTTTGCCACGCTGGGTCATGTGAGGCCTGTGTCCACTCATACTTTAAATGGAAAATACCACATGTGACTGGTTTTATGGTTTTAAATCTGGCTATTTGAATAAAGTAGTCAGAGGACTATAATTGGTTTAAGAAAATTTGGATTCAGATAATTAGTATAAATTTTATATGAACAGAATCTCTTGTCTCATGCTTGTAGGAAGTGCCTGTAAATTACTTTTTGTTATAAATTGCCTCTTCTAAAACTGACTTGAATTAAACTGTATTATGTCTATGACCTTCTTCAAAAGTGTCCGCCTTTCCTCACTGATATAAACTACAGTCTGTGAGTGGTGTGCACCCTTAGACACTGACCTTTGTCAGTATGTCTAGACTTTGACATCAACATTTCCTGGAAGTTATTATCCAGCAGGCACAGCAAATTTTACCTTGAAGAACTGAGCTGTCAAAAAGCGTAGCATTTGCCAGTAGGGGTTGTTAAAGAAAGCACCAACAGACAGTTTGGTTTTACAGGATTAGAATGTGGTTGAAATATTTTACTAAGTCAAGACCTACAAGTTACCCTGTAAAGTAACCACACAAGTAAAAATATTAATAAGAAAATTTAGCAGAATTAAACTGCAGAAAAAGCAGCTGACAACTGTCATTAATCCAGAAATTACCATCAAACTCACACAACATTGCTTGCCTTTCTGCATGTGAGGAAAGAAGATTTTTTCTTATTATATATCCCAAAAATAACACAAACAAGTTTCCCTTCCTGAGGATGTGTGGTGAGCCCATAAAGTCCCATGAAGACAATAAGCCCAGCAAACATGAATGACATGAGCTGGATTCTGTCCCTGTGCATCCAGCATCCAGCTACATCGAGAGAGGATATAAAAAGCAGGACAGTGACAAATTCACTGGTGTTTTTTTGGCTTTGGCAGCATGGAAAAAGAATTTTGCGTGTGTGTGCGCGTGTACCATTGTATGTGTAAATATATGTCTTTGCTTGCTGAGCACACGGAGGAGCAGATTTGGGAGACAAGCTCGAGCAGTTGCCTTCACAGCAGTGGTGAGATTGGAAGCAAGTGATTTTTGAGCCAGTGTGACTGATGGCGTCTGTTAGCAGCGACGGCCGCAGAGAGGATGTCTTGTAGAGGCGGCGAGAGGAAGCCAAGGCTTCCGGAGCGACGCTGCGCTCAGAGAGTCTGCTGAAATGACAGGACAAGCAGGGCCAGTGTTTCCATTCACAGTCCTCTCAACCCTCTGACACTTTTCTCGCTTCCACCTCTCACTTATTATGACGCCCCTTAACACTTTGCGCATTCCATGTCTGCCTTCTTCTATCACCTCCTTAACATGCTGCCTCTGTCACAAACAGACGACAGACCTCACCGTCAACAGCTGACGAAAAATTTCTGTCCTATGCAGGTTATGCTCATATGTAAAAAAATTCGAAAGGCATTCTTTCTTCCTTAGGAAATGCTGGTGTCTTTAACCTCTAATTAGATTTCAGATAAAAGAATTGTTTTCGATTTACAAATCAGATTGCTACTGCATGCATTTGCTGAAAAACAGTGGTTGGCTGCTATTGATTGTCAGTGCTTTGCAGCTTCATTAAACACTAATGATCATACTGAGAATACAAAGGAGAAGATAGGTATTTCACACAATTTTTGCAAAGCAAACATGTTCCTATAACATTTGCAAAATTCACACTAAAAATGAAGCCACTTCACTGCTTTCCATCAACTAAAAGCAGAAAAGGACACCAGTTGATCACAGATGAAAATGACAATCTGGAAATTTGCAGGTTGCAAAGGTTTTTGAAAAAGCTCCTTGCTTTTACCCATCATGAGATGCTTCTTGTGCCATTAGCTTGGAATAAACCAGATGATAAAATTTGCAAATTTGAGACTGTTTTCTAACTATGAACGTTTTTCTTGGCTTTCTGTAACTTTTAGCTCTTCCTTTTCTTCATCTATCCAATACATAATCCTTTTTGCCATTCCATTATGTTGGACATACGTTAGTGCATGCATTTAGTTTTGATTTCTATGTAAGTGTGAATTACTTGGTTGGCTGGACATCTTATTCGAAATTAATTTCAACAGCCACAATAGAGCAACATTTGCATATGTGATCGGCATTTAATTTCCCCTACTTTATAAGTTACATCAAAATTGTTCTGTAAAAAAGGGAAAATGTTTCTCTATTAAATAAAAATTTTTTATTTATATATATATATATATATATATATATATATATATATATATATATATATATATATATATATATGCAACTCTTTTGACAGCTTTTCTTAAACTTTTTAAAAAATGTCCCTTACTTGAGGTGTGCATCACCACATGTTAAGCTGTCAAATAATTTTTTGAGGAACGCTGATAAGCGGAAGAGTGGCAGTTATGGAAAAACATCAAAACTATTTCCCATCGGGAGTGCTGCTGCAGCTGGTGTCATAATACAACACATGGCACATCCCTGCCTGCTGAAGATTTGCTTCAGTGGAGTATCTGACATCTCCACAACTATTGCCTTAATTGATGTTGTTAAGTGTGCACCCGCCATCTCTGAATTGTAAGTACCTGCCGTAATGTAGTGTAAAATTATTATTCCAGCATCAAGAAACAACCGTAATTTGCAGCTGTGAGTTCTGTTGCATGTTAATTTTGCAAATGCACTGTTGTTTAGGAGCAAGTAAATGGAAAGTATTCCACTGTTTCCCACCATAAAACATTAACAGCCTCACCTGTTAGGTTTAGGCTCATCTTATTTTGGCTTGGTGAAATCTATTCAGTACAGATTTTTCTGTTCTTAAATGTTACCTCATTTAAATTCTTCAGTAGCCTCATGTCTAAAAATCCAATGTGAACTTTTCAATGTCAGTTTATTGATAGTATGTTAACCTTCAAAACAGAAGTCTTTCATCACAGAGGACAGGTGTAGGAAGGGAATGATAGAGAGGAATGGACTATTAAAAATAGGTTAAGCTTGTCTCTGCACTATTTCTAACAGGCTCGGTTTGTTCCCCGCGGGCTCTCAGTGATTTGGAGTGTGACCCTGACCCTTTGCTTCTTTACAAAGGCGAGAACGCTTGCACACACACACACACACACACACACGCAAACACGCACATTTACAAAGACGTTCTGAACACCGGTGTGCACTTCAATGGGACTAAATCATATTGAATGTTCTTGTTGTCTCCACTGGACCTGCAGAGGGATTTGTGTAGCCTTTATTATTTCACTGTAAAGAACAATGAATTTAGTAACACAGACAGACTGAAGACATTTAGATGAGAGACAGGTGTGACCTCTTGGAACTGGCTGACATGACCTCAATCACCAGGACATTGTCAAACACAGAGAAATGAAATAACTATAGATAACGACTAAGATATGGGCATGTTGTTAAGTTCAATTGATATTCCCTGTAAGTCTGAGGTACAACAGGGCACCGAGGAACTGAAAATATAATAAAGCACTTCTATCATGAATCATAAGTTCTCACATTGTGTCTTTATAGTTTTCCCCCAGCGAACAGTGAAACACAAACTTGAAATTCAAATCACTTTGATTTGCCCTCGTATCTACTGGTGTTTCAAGCTTAAATATTAATCCAAATACTGTTTGTCTCCAATGTCAATGACAGTAGTAGTTCAGGTTTTTGGAGTAAAAAAGACAGACAATGTTTTAGAAACATTTCTAAAATAAAAAAATATGGTCTCCAGAGTTGACCTAGAGAAAATTATTTATGCGCTTTTGCCATTTTTTACTTGCCTGGACAAATCTTCAGTTTCACATCTACAATTAATACAGAGCGCAGCAGCCAGACTTCTCACCCAATCCAGTAAATTCAGTCATGTAACTCCGGTTCTATATTCACTACACCGGCTCCCAGTGGACTTTACAGTCCAGTTCAAAGTTCTTGTGCTGATGAACTGAGCTTTAAATGGCTAGGCTCCTGGTTATCTTTGTCAGCTTTTAACTAAATACTCTGCTGCTCCTGGCCTTCATTCCCAAACAACAATCTTTTGGTTGTTTCATGTATGTGGGTGAAAACTAAAGGAGACAGAGCCTTTCAGTCAGAGGCCCCAAAGCTGTGGAACAGTTTTCCTCTGCAGCTTCGTTTTTTTCTGATTTTATGGAGGTTTTCATAATGGAGCTGAAATTGCTTGCTTTCCCAGGCTTTTATGTCATGATTTTATCAAGTTTCTTATGCTCGTTTTACTCTTTAGTTTAAGGTTGAGTTTATTGTACAGTGCTTTATAATTTTATGTTTGTGAAAAGCATTTTATAAATGAACTTGTCAGGATCTGTGTTTTGCTGTGTTTATTTTCGAGTTTTCTGTGTCTATGAGTCTCCGTGTTGTCCTGTCTCCCCTGATTACTCCCAGGTGTGTCTTGTTCCCTTTATTACCTCTCGTGTATTTAGTGTCACCTGTGTCTCTGTGTCTCTGCCGGGTCCTCGTCGTGTCTCACGTCATTCTGTCCAGCCTGTTTCGTTTGCCACTTCGTAAGCCACTTCGTAAGCCCTGTAGCTACCGGTGTGAGCCCTGGCTTCCGCTCAGCCGTGCCGCCAGAGTTTTGTGGACTGTTGCCTGTGCATTTCTGTTATTAAATCATCTTTCTTCATCTGACCTGGGTCTCCTGGTGTCCTACCTCACCACCTACACTCCACCGTATGACAGAACTTTACTCTCTTCTCTTACTCGCTTTTGGTTGATTGCGAGCTCAGTCTTTTGAAACAAACATTGCAGAGCAGCTTTGATGGTAACTTTGCCCTTACTTTTTAGTCCACAGTAAATAAATATCCCTGTGTAGACGGATAAGTAGGTTAATACTCAAGACGGACATTAAAAATGGAACAGTGCAGGAGCAGATGAGTTTTACTCTTCAAACTCATGAAAGCCTGGAGATCTGAAATCCTCCCAAAGTTAGCACTCGAACCAAAACATTTCCAACGGAATGTCATATTAATATTGATGATACAGTTTACTATGACTTAAACCACAAAGTTTGTGAGTGAACTGGGAAACATCAGACTGCTTTTCAATATAGTCTGACAGAAAAAAACATGTAGACTGGAACTTTCATTCTGGATATGACTATTTATTTATTTTTATTTCTTACAGAGATTGTGATGGTGTAAAATTTACTGATAGTGCAATTGATACAAACTGGGAAGTCTTTACCCTGCGAAGAAGTTTTAATTTTAAGATTTGTAGAAACAACTGCTAAAGAGTCCACATGAAATACATTTAATGTGAAGAGATAAAGACCAGTTCATTTTGAGCCACTCTTTCCCTTGTCTCTGTTTATGATCCCAGTCAACATGACAGTGTTTGTCAATTTTTTTCTTCATTTCTGCCTTGTTTTAAGAGGACAGATGAGTTTTAAAGACTGTTAGATATGTTGTCGGTTCTCATGTTCACTGGGTGTTATTTCTCTCACTAATAACCATTTGATTTACTCAGCAAATTGCTATAACATTTATATAATATATAGTGTAACAAAGTAATGTTAGACTATATGCTTCATCTTTCAGTCTTCAATTTGCATTGTGTACTGTAAATTAGCTACACTCTACGAAATTAGCTCCATGCTGACCTTTTCATGGGCTGCTGCACAGATGTGGCAACTACAATTAACATACATCCAACCTCTCTGACTTGATCACCCTTCAAGATAGATCTTTAACCCAAGACCTCCTGAAAGATGAGATGTTACCAGCTTCAGCAAAGGAAACAGTCTGGTCATTGTAAGTACACAAACAAGTCCAGAAAATGAGTAAATCTTTAATCACAGCATATTACAAAAAATGGGGGGTATTTAGCATTGTTGTCACATCTCTTGTTCAAATTTTAAAGAAAAAACTGAAAATTACATCTGTGGGTTGAACAATGTGCATCAGTCATGATCAATACCAATCATTTCATGCAACTGAAGTGGAGTTTTAATAGGGAAAGCTTGACATTTTGAATTTCAAATGTTATTCTCTTACACAGTTGGAACTGAAAGAAAATCTGTCAATATACTTGCAGCTTGGTTTATGTGTTCTACATTGTGTGCAGCTAACAAGCTTCCTTATAAGTAGTTGTATCTTGGAATGAAAAAAATAAATAAATGTGTATAAATATATTGCTTAACACATGCGGGCTAATGACTAGATTCTGTAAATATATCTATTCTGTGTATTGTGTCTCTCTGTTCTCCTAACCAGCAGTGGTCAACACTGTTCAAATTATTTTTATCGTCTTACCTCCACACACTGGTTAGGTGCCGTTGTCTGCACAGCAGGACACATAGATGCTGTTCATGCAAAATGGGGAAACATTGGAATAACATGAAAAAATTCTGCAGGCCACAGGAAAGCAAATGCAAATCATGAGTCTGTGGGTGTATGGTTATCCCCACAGTACCAAACTTCCAGCGCTAATGATGTAACCCTTTGCTCACTGAAAAATTCTCATTTTAAAACTTGTATGTGGAATTTGAGTTGACATCTGCTTAAATTTTTTTTTTTTTTTTTTTTTTTTTTTTAACCAAATTAATGTTGAGATGGATGTCACCAAAGTCATGCTGCAATCAGATTTGAATGATTTAGAAGATTATGGTTGGGTGAAAGCTTCCAAATGGGTTTGATACGGACTCGTCCAATAATTACAGGAATACATTTGCACTCCATCAACACATATTTTTGTTTTTGTGCCAGGGTAATCTAAAAGATAAAAGGCCCAATTACAAATCAACTAAGAATGAGTGAAATCCTACCAGCAGAGAAGACAGAGCTCAGCAGACTGAAAGCAAAAGACAGATGGCACGCAGGCTCTCCATCAGTGTTGCTCTGCGGAGTGTAACATGCTTTTTGTTTGTGTGCTTTTGCTAATATGTGTGTCCAGCACACAGAAAGGGATCCTGCTTTATCATGTAATTTGATTTCAGATCTTTCACACCCACAGATAGCCTGCTGAAACTAGATGTAACTATGAGGCTTGGGTGATAAATATGTGGACTACCACAGCTATTATTTGATTTTACCTTCATAATAACATTATTTCGGTGTCTAGTCGAAACTTGTAAATGTATGATTGCTGTGTTGTTGCTCTGTACAGCACAGAAAGCCATCATTTACTCTGTTATCAATGCATGAGGTTTGCAAATCCAAACAGTTGGGTCAACAATTTGATGCTGTAAAATCCCCTTCACGTGTCCATTTAATGAGGGACTGGAACAGTAGAGTTCCACTTTCCTTCTGCCCACAGGGTGATCTGCATGACAAATAAGAGGATCCAGCAAAGTTGTCACTGGTATTGCTCTCCAATTGTATTTCTCCTTAACGAAGAATTCCTATATAACTAGAAACCACATTTTCAGGCTTTAAACCGTAATTTAAATGGGCGAAATGGCCAATTTGGATGCTCACTTGTATGACCTTTCCCAGAGTGCTATGCAAAAGTTTAAAGTCATTTCTAGTGTCAGACTTAAAAAAAAGAACATATAAAGCAAATACCCAGTGTCTGAAGGTCACCATTTTAAGTGATGGAGAAAAGAAACCCAACAAACACCTGGCAGAGGACCTGGCACATTGTTCATCAGCTGATTGGTCTGTTCACTGTAATGAGTTTTCAGTTCATATGTCTTTGGTGATATCAGTATTATTTACTGCCTTTGATAAAAATACTATTTCAAGAGTGTCCAACTGTTGTTTTTGTCAATTTTCCGAGATGCCGCATAACAACAAAGTGCAAATAATACTTTTTTTCTGACAGACTGTATAGATCCAATGTCCTGTAAAATTCATTCTCTGCTAAATTGTCTATTGAATTTAGGGACTTGAATGTTGAATGACGGCTTAAGCAAACAAACAAAAAATGGTTAGGAGCTGAGCTTTTTCTTTAAGCTCAGGTTGAGCTTACAAAAATTGCTTTGCATGTCAGCCAGCAATTATCATTGATACTACCAGGTTTGTTAACAATGCGTTATTAACAACCTTTATTGTCTCATCAATGTTAAAATACACCTACATTTACAGAATTTTCATCTCTTTATTTAGGCAGACTAAACGGTTCAAGTCCCACAGCTATGTTCTGGTCTAATTCATAAAACTGCTTAAAATTACATTAATTTATTTTGTTTTTTAAATGAAATTGTTGAGTAATTGTTTGTCCAAGTCAATAAAGTCTAAAACGGTATCTGAAGATAACATACTACTAGTTACAAAAGCCAGTGAGCACATCATGTGAGTATTAAATAGAGAACAAATACAGAGGACCAAAAAGTGAGCAGCTGGTGTGTTTGATGAGTTCTTTTGTTGTAATGTGATTGTAAGTTGTTTTTTCTTTTTGTCATAGTTTAAATAAATCCAACTTTGGCACAGTTTTTTCTTTACTTTTCCTTGATTTGTTTTTGATTCCATTGGAAACAGTCACTGGTTGCATCTTTTTTATTCACCGAATAAAAGAAAGCTCGTAATAGTAACAAAAACAAGTTATTTACTGTGAAACTGTTGGAGGATAATAATGAAAGTAGTTTCTTACATCAGGTGAGAGAGACCGAGCAGCACCTGACACATCAAACTGAAAACCAAGCAGCAAAGGGAACTTGCCCCCCCAAAAAATATCTGTTCAACTCCGCAGGTAGCAATGTTGGTTCAACAGCCTGTGTTTGACATCCTTGGTAAACAAAAATTATACTGGCTGATGGGTGATAAACTCCACTACTCTTATTACTGCTTTGAGATTAAATTCAGGTCTACAGCACAGCATTGAGATGCAAGTTTTGCAGTGAACCTACCGCAAAGATAAAGACACAGTGGTCTCTGATTCAATGCATGTGTTCTTGAAGCTGTAAATAATCCATAAGAATGGAAAAGAAGTAGTGTAGTTTGCAGTTAAGCTGTAAGACCTGCTAATGGGTTTGCTGTGCAGTCTCTGTCTCCATGCACATCACATTCTCACTTGGTCAGCTGGTAGGCTCCTCAGTGGTTAATCATGCATGTTTTCTTCCCACACCCTTATCTTTTTGAGAGAGGCTATTGTTGTATTGAGCTGTTATGTGAAAAGGGCACAAAGAAAAACCCAGGAAAGCAATTGTTTACCATGCATTTTCAGACATCAAACTCTTGAGATGACCTTCATACAAACTTATGTCCACTCAACTTCATTTATGGATGGCAGGTTGCTGATGCCTGTATGACATATTTGTATATTTGATCTAGGATATACTGCCATGCACTTGACACATTATTTATTGCTGGCATTCTCTTGTGTCAGGTGGAGGTTGCTGAGATAGACGGTGTAAAGGAGAGTTTGCACTGAACTTACACAAGAGAAAGAGCATATTTACAACTATTAGCCCCAACAAAGCATTGTACATGCACAGTACAGATGCACACAACGGTCACACACCTACAGCATGCGGTATATCTGACCCTTAATCCAAATTTAGGTGTTCCATTTGGACTTTGCTAAGGTTTATCTATTGACGGACAAATAGTTTATCCCTTCTCGTAAATTTTCTAAACAGGAATCCAAGTTCTCATTAAACAGTTTTAACTGTCTTCTCAATACAGTGTCCTCACAACCTCTTTCCGATAATGGCTGTCGTGGGAGCTACATCACAGCTACCGCCTGCCTATCTGTTGTGTAAGGGCTCTCTGAGGTATTGAAATATGTGACTGGGCCTTGTGCAGGGACTGTTGATGAAAATGCATGAGCGAGGTTTTGTCCTTCACTTATCAAACTTAGTACATTGAACTGTGTGCTGAATCACACGAGTGGGAGCTCAAATGTTTATCAGCTTAGAATTTAATCTGGCCACCGGAAGAAAACGTTCCGCTTTGTTCCTTTGTGAAACCAACTTTCTAGTATAAAGAGTGCTTTCAGAGGTTTTATATAATTTGGTAGGGCTCAGTTCAGTCAACATCCTTTCTTCCACTGTACAAGCAAATATGAAGTTCATCAATTAAATATATAGAATTAACAGCTTTAAATTACATGCATAACAAATGGAAAGAGGTATCATTTACATTTAAATTGTATGACTGCAGCTGTTGAAACATCTTTTCAACATTTCTCCTTGTGCTTGGTGGGTCCTTAAGAACAGCGTTGCTCTAATACATCATACCATCACGATAATGCTCTCCAATTATCTTGAGTCCATTCAGGGAATTAAATGGGGAAACGGGACAAAGATCAGGCTGTCCTCATGAGTGCAAAGCTGTCAAACCACAGTGGTAAGCACTCTTAAGTCTTTGAAGTGAGTTCAAAAGGCAAGGGCTGTGATTCAAAACTCTTTTCAGTCAACTGTTAATGTGTCCTAAAATTATGGGACCTCCACTCATTTCAGCATGACCTCTGGAAGCAAAATGTCTTTTCATTTTAAGGCCCACTAATGGTACCATTTAGGACGAGTTATTCTTGTCATGTAATCAACTGATTCCTACACACTTTAAAGATATTGGAGTTTTTGTGATGATTTTCCAGAATAAAAGTGTTTCAATGATGTTCGGATATGATAAGGGTAAGTATTTAAACCTTAAAAAATTGTAAAACATAAAAAAAAAAATCTATGCAATGAAATGTCCCTTTTAGTGTTCCTAATACCAGAAATCTTAAGCAGCTTTTGGCTTATGTCATATTAGATTATGACGGTGCAGCTTATCTTTACCTCAATCAATTTCAGTGGATAAAGTGGGAAAGACAACAATGCAATTTAATCTCTGGCAAAAGAAAATGGATGTTTGTTTGGTGTAAAGCACTAGAGTTGCTTTCTTTCCACAATCTCTCTGGAAATAACTGCAGATAAAAGGAAGTCATAAAGAACTTTGAAGATGGTAACTTGAATTATTTTTAAGTTGTTGGAAATGCAAGTATGCAAGACCGTTATTACTGTATCCCAACTTATGTGAAAGTTGAAAGCAGAGCTGCAGATTTCATCCTCAGATTTTGCTAAGACTTATGTGATATTTCTTATTTCACTATTTTACATGTGTGGGAAGCAATAAAGTAAGTTATGATTAGGAGTAACTGCATATACTCACTAGTGTGTCAAACCTTGAAGAAGTCTTAATCAGCTGAAAGTTTGTTTACAAAAGTATTTGTGTGAAGACAGCCTCGCTTATTATGGATTGCGTTGGAAAAAAATATTTTTGGCATTCTTCTTGGTCTCTATTCTTCAAAACTATTGGTTACAATCTGTAAAATTAATTTTGCTCACAGGCTGAATAACATGACATAGTTCTCTGATACTCATTAATCAGGACCTCATAAAGTCTCCTTCCCTGAAACTTTTGGCACCAAGTGAGTTGCATATCCTATAATCATTCCAAAAGACTTTCCTGAACAGGTGAGAACTTGACCAAATCAACCAGCCGTATTCAGTACAGAAAAATGTTTTGTGTTGTTAATTTTGTTAAATTTTGTGTAAGATTTCAGTAAGGATTTTATATATATTTTTTTTACACTTTGGATGTGTGCACATGCTGCAAAATATTAAGACAAGAAGGATTAATATTGGGAAATGTGGCAATAATCATGTAATTTGTCATAAGTAAACACATAGTTTAAAAGTCTTAACGTGTTGCTGTTTTAGGTTTATAGAAAACATAAACATCCAGATAATGAGGAATCTTTCCAACCTATGCAAATAAAAAAAACAAAAACAAAAAAAAACTATGTGATTCTGTGGAAAAAGTTGCTTCTGACCAATATTTGCTGTTTAGACATTGTAGCACTTAACACCTAGTTTCTTAATCACTTGATTGTCTTTCTACCTGCTTCCTTCATGAATCTTTCCTTGCTCATCAAACAAGCGTCACTAAACAAATTAGTCATGGAAAATCTGCATACAGGGTATTTGAACAATTATTGTCCACTTATGGCAATCTAGGTAGTTCTTGATATTTATGTGTGGGGTGATATTGAGATAATGTACATTTCATTTAATCCTTTACATTTTTGTCTAACACAGTTTTGAAAGTAATACATTGTAGACAAACCCTCAGAATATAAACCTTGTGTCAAAAATGAAAGCCTACCAGTCCCTGATGGATCTCCATGTAATTATTAAAAATGATCTTTTGTGTGTTTCCATGGCTTAATCAATACAGTACAGCTTAGTGTGATGAATAACACATTTATTTCTTAATGACAATGACTATTGTCTTGCTCATTATTAATTTAAGTGTGGATTAATTTTATTTTAAAGAAATCATTATCCTAAAATTCTGGAAAAGTCTCCTTGCTTCGTTAACAAAAAAAATTGATCCTTTAAATAGATTTTTGGTAGTATGTGAGACTCACTGGTTTATGAATGTTGACATAATTTAATGTACATAGCATAATTATGCTACATATTAAAAAAGAGAAACAAGGGGCGTGCTGTGGTGACGCAGGGGTTTAGCGCGCCCCACACTTGGAGGCCTTGGTCCTCGTCGCGGGTTCGACTCCCGGTCCCGGCGACCCTTGCCGCATGTCTTCCCCCTCTCCCTCCCCCTTCCTGCCAGACCACTGTCGCGGAAAATGCGAGCCACTAGCGCCGCAAAAAAACTCTTTGGAGAAAAAAATTATTAAAAAAAAAAGAGAAACAAAAAAGAAAACGCTAGCTCTGATACTGTAATTTTGTTTTTTTTTCTATGGATTGAAAATCCAGTGATAGAATTATTCTGTCAATCTTCAAATCTAGAAATGTTGATTTTGGTAAATTTTTATGCATATATCAAGCCATAAATGGCCAAACACATCATTGTTCTCACAAATACATTCATAAAACCTTTTGGCCTAAAAGAATTTAAATACACCATAAAGAAATATTACACTTCATTAGATAATGCAAAATGTTATTAACTTGTACAAGTAGCAACATTCTTCGCATTGGAAGGTATACACCCACACTGACTGCATGAACAGAAGCCATAAACATGCATTAAGCTAATCAGTGCAGTGCAAAATGAGAAAAATGAGAAAGGATAAAGAGATGGCAATATGGACTGGGAAAACCCATCCAGGACATCACAACCACTTAATGAAGTCCATGGCAGCTAAACAATTAATACAAACCCACACTTTATTAAATATGCAATAAAGACTATTATGGCTGAGTGTGGAAATAACAGCCATTCTAGCAAGCATTAAAGTGTCTAGCTCCATTTGAGGCTCATTTATGGAACCTCTCCCATTAAGGCTGCATTAATACTGCAGGCACAGTTGAAGGGCATTGGAAAGTACTCATCTAAATATTAAAGATGGCTGTCACAAGAAAAATATGTTGTCAGCAGGCTGAAGAATTAGGGCTATGTAAATTTCATCACATCCCCTCACTTAATGACAAAGCAGAGATCAAAATGTCATGAAGGACAAAAAAGCTCCCCATATCTGATTTAAACAAAGTCAGACACAAGATTATTATTTAATGACTGCCTGTGTTCTAGGTGAAGCACACACACAGGGGAAAACTCACACACTTGTTCCGTTAATTCTTTCTCATTAAACTCTGATCTTATATGTGCATCCAAATCCACAAAACTTTTTATTAAAGCTTTTTTAAAGTATTCAGGGAATCTTAGTGAAATTAAAATGGAAGCATGTACATGCATGACCTTATGAATGAACTTTGCACTTCCAGTTTTCACCTGGAGAAGCCTAGAAACACTGAGAGAATGAAACCATGGTGTTTGATTTCTCCAGTGCTCTACTCTCGCGCAGAACACATTTTGACAATTCCTTCAATAAAAAGGCATTTTTTTGTTAAAGCTTTCATAAAGTATTCAGGAATTTTTTTAAAAGATAAAGAAGAAGCTTGTGCACTCATGACCTCATGAATGAACTTTCCACTTTCAGTTTTGCTGGAAGAACTTATTTTCAGCATGAACACACTGTCCATTCACTGATTTGTCCAATATTGAAACAAAAAAAAGCATTGATAGTTCAATGTGGGTGAGTAATGAATGTTTACTGTGTACTGTGATGTGAAGAAAGTGGTTGCCCCCTATTGATTTGCATTTGTCACACTAAAGTGTTTCAGAACATCAAACTAGTCTAAATATTACTCTAAAACAACATAAGTGATCACAAAATGTATTTTTTTAAATGAAGTATTTATTGTTAAGGGAGAGAAAATCCAAAACTTACACGATCTTCTTTCTAACTTGTTACACTGCAGTCAAAAGTGTCATATTTCAATTGTCTATTCCTAGGTTGAGACTAAGCAGTAGCACAACTGTTGGTCCTTTCGCCTTATGAAGAAAACACTGGGATTGCATCGTAGCTGGCGACTTTCTTGATGGAGTTTGCATGTTCTCCCTGTGCATGTGCGGACTGGAAAACAAATTGTTCTCTTAAGAGATTTTAGAGAGGCATATTAATAAGATGTCAAACTTCTAAGAAGTATGATAGTGTGCAGGTTATGTGAACATCTTTTTCTTATTTTAGTTTTGCTTGCAGCTGCAGACAGTAATGTTTACTCCTTGGTTCATGTACATCAGTATGAACTAATGCATCAGGGAGAAGAAAAAGACGTAAGTTGCATCACAAGGGTGAATTCACACCAACCCTGCTTAGTACACTTTAATCAAATTCTTGTCTGCTTGTCTAGAAAGTCTGGTTTGTTTGGGAGGTGTGAATGCACAATTGATCTCTGAGGCGGACCAAAAAGACAAAAAACGTAGGTCTCTGTTTGAAAAAAGTGAACTCTAGCGCAATTTGAATGCATGTGTGAATGCAACGGCACCGGAGACCACTCCAGAAGCAGGAAGTGAATTATAGTGCAGGGCATTCACTACCAATAGGGAGAGAAACGTCTCACGGTCTTTCACCAAAGACAAAAGAGAATTACTACAACTCCAACAATTTGACCCTTTTTTTTTTTTTCCATTTTGTGAAGAAGGAAGTTGCACTCATGTCTTTGTCCCAACAGGAGTTTTGACATGACAGTCTTTCCAGGAGTTGAAGACCTCACCTGCTGGTAATGTCTCCATCTCATTCATTGCATCCACTGCAGTTTGTCTTCCAGCCTGGCATCGGAGTTGATCATCTATTTTCTGTACCGATCTCTGACCCACCTGGAGAAGCCTGGAAGCACTGTGAGGATCATGTTGTTTGACTTCTTCAGTTTTGGAGCTCTCAGGAGTGAACCATCATGTATCCCATTGGACACGGCACAACCTGCCCACAGTCAATCACTGTGCTGTTTCTCCAATGGGCTGGTCTGCAATATGGGAAGGCTTGTAGGGAACAGTGTAATCACTGTTCCTCTTCATTCTTTAAAATGTAGATTTCTCCATCAACTCCCCACTCTGCCACCTACAAATGATCTCAAATGACACTTAAAGTACTCTTTAAAATAAAAAATATATTTTTTTTTGTTTTGCTTTATCCTTGTATTGTACTGAATAAAGTTATTCACTATACACTTCAAATTGGTTCATATTTCTAACTATATTTTTATATATAAATTATTTTTTGAGTGCCTTTTAAATTGGAAAGATAAGTTCCAAATTAGGTTAGTTTTTGATTGCTGGATGTAGACATCAAAAGGATGTGGACATCAAAAGCATTTTTTCCATGTATCAATGCCAGTTCTTTTCAAGTTCATCAATGCACTTCTCCTTTGGTCTGACATTATCATTAAAATGCAACATGAACTCATCATAATTATCATCACTACGTGTTCACAGCACGTCTTCTAGTGGACGTATATCATTGGAACTGCCATAAGTAATGGCTGCAAAGTATAATTGAGTTTGATCATTAATCTTCATCTTTCACCATCACTTAGACTTTTCCTGGAAGAAGAGGAAATGTAGAACTCATCTTTCAACAAGTCCAGTGAAGAATATTCAAAAAGAAGAATTCAATTTTACCAGATGTGACCAACTCTAAAGCGCTCGAGACCCTCAAGGGCCAGACCCACAACTATTTGTATTAAATGTTTTTTTACTCAACACTCACAATTACCCTGACAAAAACTTCCCAGTTGAGCTAATTTATTTTAAGCCATAGAAGCAAAATACAACAAAAAAGTTAAGAAAAAAAACTAAATAAAAGCATGAGCTTGAGTTATTAGGAGGATGGGAAACAATTAGTTTCTATGTTTTATACTTTAAGGTTTAGACACTTCTAAGGTAAATTTCATGGGCCCAGCAGAACAAAAGCAAAAAGGATGCGATTTATGGGGTTCAGATTAAATGCACACACAGAAAACATTCAGTTATATTGTGCAAGATACAAACTAAGCGTAGCAAAAATGTTGTGAGTATTTGTGTAAATGGGTTGCTCATAATACAGATAGATTGAGACACGGTGATGCACTGTTTTAAACTTAAGGCATCTTTCATTTTCCTTATAGAAAATTATAGTAGTGCGGTAATAAATTATTAAGGAGGGAGAAAGTCTACTATTAACAAGGAGGGAACAAAATAAAGATTTGCCAAGATTAGTCCTTACAAATTGAAGGTTAATTATTTTCAGTGAAAAATAAAGCCTTGACGTCCTCTGTTTAAATGAATAGTTTGTCTTTTTCAGCCTGTCCTCGTCTGAGTTTTTTCTGTTGCTCACTTTGTGAGAAGTAAAAGGGAACACATTTTAGGAAGTCCTTTAATACAGATATAAAAAATAACTCATGGGTCTATGTCTCCTAAGACATGCAGCCAAAAGATTTTTTTTCAGGGTTCACATGACAGACAAAACATGAACAGCTGATTCTTTTTCACCGACTGAAATAATAACACTAATGGATTTACAAAGAGATAAATGACCAACAGCTGAAATGGAGCCGTTTTAATTAACTTAGTTTTTTTTGTTGTTTTTTTTTAAATAAAACTGGAAATTTGTACTGCTGTTTTATTTGACAATATATTTGAAAATGTATCTAAAGCAGTATTAATTCAAAAATAAAGATAATGTAATTGCTCCCCTAACCATGTGAACAATGGTTTAATATTAAAATGATTTAATGTGTTTGCTAAATGCCAGGAATAAAGAACAAGACAAAAAAATAAATAAACCTTTCCTTTAGAGCTCAGCATGTGCACATCATCTGGCACTTAGTAGGGCACTGCTTGTTAGTTGATTATGTAGAAATGTGAATGCGTTTCCTGCACAATAACATAAAAAAGCAAAAGAATCACAGACATCACCTTCTATGAGCCCCTTTGAAATGTTAAAGCTCTTCAAATAAAATCCACAAAGGATACACCTGTGTATTACCACCTATAGCTCCTCTGCTTCACATGCATCACAGCTATTGAGACATCCTTCAAGATTTCGCACTGTGATCAATTTCCAGGTCACAGACAGGAGGACGGATGAGAAAGGAGATGAGGGGGCAGGAAACAGGGAACAGATGAAAAGAGCCTGTTGTGTGCACCTTAGGTTTGCATCAGTCCCAGCTGCTCTGCATCTCTTTGATTAATCCCCAGCTGCTGCTGCTGAATGCTCCAGAGTATTTAAACCAAAGACACCTTTCTTTTCACTTTCTCAATTTGTCTGATTGTTTTAACAACTGTGCAATAGACTAAAATTTCAAGTTATGCATGCAGCTTTTGTCTTTGAGGTGTTTCACTCCATTTTAGTTCCCCTGGCATTGGCCAGCTCCTTCTGTAGTCTATCAATTTCCAACCTGTGTGTCTCAGTGACCCTGTGGTTTTTCACTGGCCAGTGTTCTCAAAATTCAGACATGAACTCTTCAGTCGCCCACAGTTTTTCCCAGCAGTGTGCTTGTTCTTCCTTGTCTTTAGAAAACTGCCTGCTGATCCTTTACTGTGTAGCTCCAAACTCATCTATTTCAAAGCTCCTCAGTGCCTACAGTTAAGTCCAATTAGTATAACACCTTCCAATGGACTTCTGGCTTCTGGAAAAATATAATTAAAAACTGGAGCACTATGCTCACTTACAAATTCATTTTGTGAGGTTTTATTTAGTACAATTAAAGTTAACTTATTTTTAGTTTGACAATCTTTTTACCTTTTTCTGTATGTAAACTAGCTAAAAATATCAGTTTATATACATTTTTTTTAACTATATCCATTTTTAAAGCATGATTATCTACTGAACCTTTAAAGTCCCAAGCCATTGCATCACATGCATTAATTTATCTTTGTTACCTGGGCTGATTAGGATCTAATTATTGCAAAAACAATTCATTATATTTTTACTCTATGTAGTTTCTGAGAAAAATGATGTATACATATGAGGACAGTTTTAAATGTCAATAGAACACAATAAAATCACAATTGAATAATGATATGCAAAAGTTTGTTTAGTGCTTGTACACACCAGCATATTTCCTGAATTCAAAAACAAAATGATAAACAACAATTGTGCATTTTGAGCAATACGACTGATTTTAAGTTCTGCTTACAGCTGCAGGAATGCATAGGTCCGTAATAAAATAAAAAAAAAACAAAACTTCTCAACATTATGAATGCTTCAGTTCTGTTAAATTAAATTTCTGAACATGCCATAAAACATTTCAAGGGAAAAAGCATCCAAGGGACAAATGGCCTCAACAAGTCTATGTGTGAAAGGCTTTGTAACAGTTCCAATCTGCCTGTAAGCAGAGGAGCACCTTGCATGTAAAACATCGCACTCAAGTCTTCCCTGGGCAGCCTTTTACTCTGCAGTGTGCTGAATTTTTCAAGTTTACTGCCTCTGGCAGATGGGCATTAGACCTCCTTCGGTCTGAGACAGGGGGTACTGCATGCACTTGTCTTCTTTTTCCCTTGGACTAAGACGTTTAGGTCATCTTCCTGCTCTGAAAAGTCAGAGATGGTGTTGTTACGCTGAGCCAAAAAGAGCTTGGCCACTTCCATCTGAAGTGCAAGAAAATACATGATGTTCCTCCTTGGTGTGCCACCTACAGTGAGGTCTTGGCGGTGCAGTAGCCAGCTGTTGGCTAAAGCCAGATCCATAAAGACTTTGGATGGATGTGAAGAACCTATCAAAGTAAACCTTTTGTATTAGGATGCAGAGTCTGAGACAGACGACCTACCACCAACCCTCCCAAGCCCAGATCATTTGGTTCTTCAACATGCTCAAGGAGTGCATCTGCGCACCTTGATAAATGTCAAAGTCTAGCACAATCCCATCTGACGTTGCACAGTTTTTCATGCCAACTGAGTTTGGTTTCATCGGCAGATATTGTCGACATGGACAAGCTCCTTTGAATGGATTCATCTGTTTATCAATACAAACAAATTTTGGTTGAGCCTGAGAAGTGCAGCCTTTCAGAATGCAGCTCAGAAATCGACTCACCTTTCAAAATTTATCTCGCTCTCAGGTCCTTTGGAACGCCATCATCAATGAGCACTTTGAGTGATTGCCTCAGTTTGAAAAATCTGTCACATGTGAACTTTTCAGTGATGGCAGGGAATCTCAAGGCTTTGGACCAGTACATCCTGATTGTAGGATATCGTACACAAGACATCAAGATGCAGGCATAAAAAACAAAAGATAAATCTCATCACTTGATGTGTTTAGTGGGTCCCCACTTCTAGGCAGTGATGAAGCATTAGATTGATTTGTAATAATTTTCATCAAATCTTTGTCAAGATACCGTTCTATGTAATCCAGTGGGGTCCACCCCTCTCTTTCCTGCACATTACCCCTCATGCTAAGACTGAGCACGATTCGGTGTTAGCAGAGATCCCCTCCAACACATCTTACGCCCTTTCTTGACTTGTTCTTGACAGCTTGGTCCAGGTGTTTTTTCTTCAAGGATATTGTCTAAGGAATCACCCTCTTCTTGCTTTCACAAATCATCTGGCATGATCTGGCAATGTTACGATCTGAACGATATCCTTCATAATCATCATGAGGATGTTTACGCCCCCGATAGGACTGGAGAGCTGTGGAATGGGGTCTTCACACCCACTACTGTCCTTCTCACTGCTACTTGGCTGTTATTGTGGGAGTTCATATTCAGAATTTCCCACTGGATCAGTGGTGTCTGACGAGTCTTCCACTTCTGAGTTGTCTCTACCAATTAACCCCAGTAACTTCATTACACGACATTAAGTTATGAGAAAAATCTAATAAAAATCTTTGTAGATTTATTAGTAAAACATGCTATATTTAGTGGTTTGACTTGGAAGGGGAGGTAGCTCACAGCAGAAATATTGCTACTCTTGGACGGCTAGCGTACTACCTTAAAGTGAGTCAGCTTTTTTTTTTCTTTGTATTTCTACCAGAGAGCAGCTGTTCGCTGTGATACCGAACAAAAAAAACCCAACCCAAGAACCTGGCGACCGAGCTTGTGCATATATCTGTGGACAGTTTAGCTAGGCTCAGAAAATGATAACAGTACCTTCACGAGAGCAGGTTTGAACTTCTGCTCACTGCAAGAAGAGGTTTTTGAATAAAATGTCAGTGTAGCATTAGCACCCTACAGTGCAGCATCAGCTCTATAAATTGGGGGTTGATGCTGCACTACCCTCTTTGATGCTGATAGGCTTAGCTCCAGCCAATCCTGGCTGGTGTAATGTGAAAGGAGCTTCTGATGAGGTTACGCCAGGGGCGTTCCCATTGTGAGACATGAAACAAATGCTATGAAAAGAAACCATCTCACAGATCATGATTTATTAATAACAAGAACCTGCTTTATAGGCAATGTAAAAAAAGAAAGTCCCACAAAAGAATAAGCAATACTGTAGAAAATGGATGTATTTGGATTATTTTG
>CAEFZX010005641.1:0-22864 GCA_903066825.1 Alfaro cultratus | reverse complement strand
TATATTGGATGCCTTTGCATGAACTGAATAAGAATTTCTGAGGTGAGCCTTATTTTTGCAGTGAGCTTTGTCCCCCATTAGTCCCCCACTTGGGGACACCACTGGCAGGTAGAGCCAAAAACCTACAGCTGTCAATGCTACACTGAAGCAACAGCTAATCTTGATTAAACCAGTTAGGCATTTTAAGGTTATATTCAAAATCAGACTCTCTACCATCTTCGGAACATCTGAGACAAACTTCACACCAAGCACGAGTGTATTTTTTTTTCTCCTTTTCTTCTAAATATCGAAGGGAATTAAAGAGATTAAAGAGCACGTTTGTATGCCGCCTTTTCTTTACGCCATGATAGACGCGCTGCTATGATGAGGAGTAAAGAGCACCGATTGTGTAATGATTCAGTCCTGCCTACATTTTCCTTTTGTCTGTAATTTCCATGATCTCAATCTGTCATTCAGCGCTCCTCCGTCCCACGTGCGGCTCTGTGCTGCTGTGGGAGGACCCGCGCGCTCCGAAAACATCATTATTCAGCCGCGCCACGCAGAGCTGCCTCCGACTAGAGACGCTCCGCATGGGCAGAGGAAAGGGAAACACATGCTCAACCCCTGACCTGACGCGGCGTTCACTCCAAAACTCCCCGCTGAATCCGCGGAGACGAGCAGAGCAGACTGAGTGAGGACAAAACAGAATAAATTAGTGTTATTACGCAGCGCACTCACACACTGCCCCCTGGTGGATGGAGCTAAAGAAGAAGAAGTGAATGGATCTGCATGCTGATGAATAAATGCAGGGATGTCTTTTTTTCTCTCTCCCTTTTTTCGAGTAAAAGGAGGTTTTTCTCCCTTATTGGTTCACTTTCAAATTACACTGGCATTAAAATTAACAAATTAACTAACCTAGGTCTTCCTCCCTCTTTGGTTTCAGCTTTAGCTTTTTCATTGCTATGGCAAATCTTTGTTCCGGTGTCGATTTGTCCTCAGCAAGTCTTATCAGACAGCCATTTTTCCCCCACTCTGGTTCTTTCTCCTCAAAAGCTCTTAGTGTAATTTGGCTGGGGGAGTGCATATTACACCAAAATTGCCTCTTAATTCAGTCAGACTAGTTGCAATTTTTTTTTTAACCCTAAGAACTGTAGGCTGAGATTCAGTTGTGCAAAAACTGTTAACTTTATCAGATAATGAATGGATGACTTAAAGTATCAGAGCATCTCAAAAGTATTCACATTTTTTACTTTTTTTTTTTTTTTTTTTACATTTTGTCACTGATCTGTGTATAAAGGTGGTGTGAATGGAAATTGTAATTTGATCCCAGTGAAACCTCAGTGAAAATCCAGTTGTTCTGTGTTAGGGAACAGACAGTGTTAACAGTGAAAAAACTGTAATCATAAGGACCAATGAACACGACAGGTCAGTGAGAAAGTCTTGAAGAAGTTACAAACACATATAAACCCCTTTAGCTTCTCATTCAACCCAAGACAAAGAAGAGCATCGACAGACACGTGTGGTTACTGCAAAAAACACAAAACCTTCCTGAGTTTTTGGCACAAATATTTTAGCACACTTGAAATAACTTCCAAGTAATTTTTTTTTTTTAGCAAAATTTAGGAGTTTAAGTCAATAATTCCTAAATATTAATAAAAAGCTACTACTTCCACCTGCTGCGTTTCCATTACAAATGTGTGCAAAACTTTGACAATGCTGATGTCGAAAAACCCAATTTTGCAATCACAGTGTTTCCGTTAAATAAGAAACACAATTAAAATCATGTGATGCAATACTGTTCACGCGATAGGTCACTAAAAAAATCTCCTACTGCTTTCAGTTGTCTTCTTCTTGTTCTTCTTCGTGGTTTTCACCAGTAGCATCATCCGGTTGTTGGTCATGTGACTTGTGTGATGTGAAAAAAGTGTTTCCGTTGCAGTTTTACAACATAAACTAATTTCGATACGGTCAAAAAAGAATAAAAATAAAAAATCACCTCATCCTAGTGCCAAAGCCTTTTATAGAAAAACCAGAGTTTTGTTTTTTTTTTGTAATTGGTGTGTTCACATTGAGCGAATTCATTTTTGAAATGTCAAATTGCACAATTACATGGTCACTGGCAGATTATTTCAATTACAACATGGGGAAAATGTTTTGTCATAAATCATCATTCTTTAACTGCATTAATGGCGGGTTGAGGAAGCTACACAAAATGATTCCTACGGATGCAAATAGCCCCCAGGCCTCGCTTTGACTTAGGACCGCCCCTGACTCAAAGCCAGGACCGCTCACTCCTTCTTTTGCTGCTTTTGATATGCAACAGAAATAAAACTGACATTGATAGAAAAATCCTCATCAGTGAGAATCATTGAAACAAAAGTCTTCAGTTTTCCATGAAGTCAAATGATACTGAAGTAATGGGAAAAAAAGTGGGACACCTAAACACACTGAATGACCTGTTTTTTTTGTTTTGTTTTGTTTTTCCCCCCATCAATGGCTTTTATTTCTTCCCTGATGGTGTAGAGTGCATTCCTAGATGGCAATGCCAGGATTCATTGGCCTCAAATAGAGGGAGATTGCTTCAGAGAGCATGATTCTCATTTTAACACCTGGATTGGTCTCCACAGAGTCAGGACCTGAACTCCACGGAGAATCTCCGGGTGCAGACATTACACAGCTGTCTGGTTTTCCCACAAGGACTCGATTTTAGTAGATTACTGTAGGAACTGCGAAAGCCGGCCGTTTATTATTCAAAATGGAGGAAACGTCTATGCATGAAGGGCTTAATATGCAAAGCTGGTGGGCAGAACAAGCTTAGAATCCCTCCAAAAAAATCTGGATGCAAATGCTGCAACCCAAAGAGTTTTCCTCTACACAATAACTCCACAAATAACCAAAATAATTTGTGTTTCTACTCCAGTTTTTTTTTTTAACTGCTCAGCTGATGACATTTTAATTCTGCTGTCTCTGGCAACACCACTGCAAAAGTGACATTAAAGTCAGCAAACTTCCCACAGGAAGCCAACAGCAAGCTGTTATTTTTTTTCCAAACTCAATTTTTAAACCCCATTAGAGCCTTTTGGTATAGATTTGTTAAACACAAGTTTGTAAAATCTATTCAAAGTTAAATGGCTCAGTATAACCAAATTGGTGGGATGTAAATAAGGGCTCATTGTGGTTCATTTGGCAACAGGTGGGGCTGTGAAGTATGAAAGGCAGTTTTGTAAATCTTACACATTAGGAGGAAAAAAAGAAAAAAAAATCTAAGAAAATCATTTGGCCCATAGCTGGCAGATTTGTAGACAGAAAATGACAAGCTTCCAAGAAATGTAGTGGAGTCTAAAGTGCAATATTTAAATACTCAAGTGAAGTCAAGATAACTCAAAGAATGTGAAAGGAAACACTAAAGATTTGACCCGTCATACATTTTAAAAGACAGTCATCTCTGATGCTGACCAAATGTGTGATTAAAGTTATCAAAAAGTTTTCTAAAAACATGCTATCGCTAAGTTTTCTGGCATTTAGCAAATGGAAATAATGTTGTTGATTCTAGCTGAGCTACAATGAGAGACGTTTGATCTGACTGAACTTCAGACAGTTAGAAAAAATTGTGTTTACATCGGGAAATGGAAAAATGATTTATTTTATGAATTGCTGAATATAAGTTAAACTTCATCATACTCCTTTTCAGACTCAGTCACCAAACAAGTGATGTATTTACACGTATTTGAGTACGTATATGTGGTAGCAAGGTATTGTATTTACACTTAGAAATATGAAAGTCTTTGTCATTATGTTTTGTTGGTGAAATGTCTGTCTGAAATAAAATTATCACCATCATCATCATCATCTGCTTACCTGATGGTGAGAACTGCCATATGAAAGCTTTTCAGGTGATGCATTGCAGCACCGTCTGCCGCCAAAACCTTTTACGCTCTACATTTATAGGTCCTGATCAATCGAAGCATCTTTCAGTGTGTCAGAAATAAAAAGAGAAATTTGCAAGTTACACCATGTGTTGTTTCAAAGCACCTCTTTTTCATTAAATGTTGACTCTGCGTTCCTCTGAAATTGGAAGTTGCTTTGGGTAAAACTGGCCTAGTCAATGCGTCCAATGCAGCGGACGGCGTATGAATCTGCGCTGATAGCATGCAGCGCTGCAATGATAGCTTCATTGATTTCTACGTCGCTGCAGGCTCTCCACACCCAGAGGCTACAGACATTTGTGCTCCCTCTCTCTTTCTCTCTCTCTCTCGGACTCAGATTATTATAGACAAATGCTTTTATTCTTCCTTCAACGTCTTCCTGTTTTATGTTCCTTCTTTCTTTGGCTCCTGATAAATTTAATCAATTTCGGGGCCCCATTCGGAATACTCTGACTCCATGAGGAGCATAAACAACTAAATTACTGGAGGCGCTGATTTTTCTTATTTTTTTCTTACTCTCAGCTCAAGCTCCAAGTTTTACTTTTGTTTCGCCTTCGGCCTGTAATCAATTTCAAGTAGGAAATTAATAGGGACGGAAACAATTCTCCAGCAGAGGGAGAGATAAAATTGCCCAAAACTTTTATCATCTCAGCAGCTCTGTGAAGTCCTGCCCCATTTCTCCTCCGGTTTAGGAAACAGAAATGGAAAGATTCACATAATTTCCCAGCCCTTAAAGAAATGTATTGAATGTATTTTTGCATTCTGCTCTGTCGTTGAGGGGCGTTAATGTTCCATCTGATCATCAGCGTCCTCTTTTGGGGAATTCACGCTGATTAGCGGGAGTCCTATTAGATTGCTGAGTTGCTATGAAAAACAAACCATCTGAGGCTAGGCTGAGTGAAAATGTCTGCAGGGAGTCTTTGATTTTTAACCAAGTGGTGGACCAAAACGTACAAAATAAAACGTATTCACCCCAACTCAAATCATTTTCCTGTCAGTCATTTTAAGTTAAACTACTAAATCTGACTTTTAGTAAAATATAGTAATCAGTAATGCAATTATCAACTGCAACATAATGGTTACCATGCAGATACTTTGTTAGTTTTAACCTGATGTATTAAATTAATATCTTCGATACTAAGCACAGAAATCAAGTGATAATAATGAAGCATTTAGTGTTTGTTTTAAGTGGCACTTAGTGGATCTCCAGGTGATCATGGTTCTTATGGTTATTCTAAGGTGTCAAGATGCCAAATTTCCCACAATTCTTCAGCGTTGAGAACTCTTGGTGACGTATTATTACTATCGTTATTATTATTTCTTACCATCGTGCTAACTGTGTGTTTTCTGACAAGTTTTGGTTTGTTTTCTTGGCCGTTTCCTGACATGGCGAAATGTACGCGAATTGCATGTTCCCTCGTCTTTCCCATTCTGATATGTGACTAAGATTATCGTTATATTATTGATTATTGATCGCCTTGGAAAAGTAAAATTCAGATTACAAAAATGCTGCGGACACATTCATTTCGTAGGAAATGTTAAAGGAAGCCTAAAAAAAATTGTGTGGCACGTGAGATTTTGGAGAAGGAAAAAACATTTGGGAACATTTATAGAAAGGTTGAGCTCCTCTGATCCTCTGCACGTGTGAAACCCAACAAATGGCTACAGTTTGGGCTTATCTGTTTAACATGCATCCTGCTTCACGCTGCATATCTCTGCCACCTGTCCACATGCTGCCTGCTTCTTCAGCCTCTCCTTCAGCGATGGGAATGCTCTCATTGCTCCATCTAAACACACAATGGTGTAGAAACACAACAAACGAGACTAGCTTCTGCAACACGTAAGTGTTTGCATGTGTATCTTTAGCCCAACCGATAATACATTTCTTGTGTGGACTTTTTTTTTGTGTGCTTAATCTCTTAATATGTAGTATTATATCATTTTAGTGTCCCGGTTCATGTTTGTCTCCTGCCGGGAGCCTTCAGGTTTGACTATTTTATACTGACCTTTAATAGCCTAGGTTATTTCAACATTTATGTGAAAGAATGTGGTAAACTTGGAACATATGTTTAAATATTTTCTACATTCTATAAGACAGATTTACATCATTAACTGGATTTTCCCTTAATAGAAAATAACATTCGTGTTTTGACACCCTTAGGAGAAAATTATGTCTAATTTGTCACATGCTGTTGAAGTATGTCCCTTAATATAATATTTGTACAAAAAAACTTATATTTAGTTTTTGGTACAATAATACTCAACCAATGTGTATTATGCGGTAAAAATTTAAATTACAATTGAAATAACTCAAAATGAAATTTTCCAGCGTTCACCGCTGTGCTCCTCGTCCTCGGTGTCCATGGAAACAGGAACCCTTTGAGACGTGCCGCAGGGTCAGGCGCTGGCGAGAGTTCTTGCTTCACGTCTTCTTCAGTGCCTGTTATCTGGCTGGGGGACGGCGCTGATGAAGGAGGGACCGGCCGGAGTGAAGTGAAGTGCAGCCGCCATGTCTGAGTGAGTCCCACCAATGAGCGCCCCGCGGCGCGCGCTAAGCTAATCAAACAGGTTAGCTTCGGAGACGTAGACCTGTCCGCGAGGAGAGCTAACAGTTTGTGACCTAACGGTTCTCCGTTTGCCTTTTAACACCAGAGACAACCAAATTAAAACATAGTTGTTTTATATTTAAAACCTATATAACCTCAAATCCTCCCAGCTTGTGCAATATTAACGTCAAATAAGTCTATATTGAGAGTCCCCTTTAAATGCAGTACAGTTTTATTCATAAACGGACCAGTCATCTGCTCTGACAAGGTAACAACACAGTGAGAATTTAAATAAATAAATAAATAAACAAACAGTATGGTGGTCCAAAATGTCATGTTTTGGAGGAGACACTTGTTAAAATCTGTCATCACCTAAAGCTGCGAGTCTCACCACTGACTCACACTGATAATGCTGCACATTGAGAACCATGAAGGCTCTCAATTCATCATGTTTCAGCTGAAAGGCTAAGCTTACCTACATATTTAGCTTCAAACTAAATGTTAGCAAGATGCTAAGTTTTAAGCTTATTTAGTCGATTGTATTTAGCTCCAAACTAAATGTTTCGTTGTAATTATTTTAGATGTAGAGAAAATGCTTTACATTAAAAATGTTTAGTTTTGTAAATTAAATTTCTCCACATGCTATCTTGCTAAATAGATATTCAGTTAAATATTTAGCTTCAAACTGAATATTTCGCTTCAGTCTGAAGATAAATATTTAGCTCGCTAACTAAATATTTTGAAACTGTGACATTAAATCAATAACATGGTGAAAAAGTGAGTCATGTTTTTTTCCCCCTCATATGACAAACCTAAATTATTGATGTTAAATTTTGACTCCATCTTTACAAACGGCATGGAAGTTTCAAATCCAGAGACAAGGTGCTTCTAAATAGGAAATGTTACCATTTGTGTGAATTGGGATGCATTTCCTGCAAAATGAACTGGTTCTTTAAGCAACAAAAATAACAAAGAAAATATTTCAACCTGAAATCACATTTGTTTTACTGGCAAAAAGCTTTGCAAGAGATTGATTTTGCAGCCCCTTGACCTGGAGCGAAAAGCCTCTTCTACTGGGTGAATTATGATTTCGAGTCCCCAGGAGAAAAATGCGGAACATCTCATCCCTGTGCCAAGAAATCTCAATTTGAGAATGGAAATCTTGGTCAATATTTGTCAATGTCAACCTGGTGAACCACATAGACTAAATCCATCCATGCGTTTGTTTTTCTCTTGTTCTTCTTCCGTCTCCTTCCTGTGCAGTGGGTAAACTTCTTGTTATAATTTCAGATGTCTGTCAGAATCAGGCTTCCTCACCTCTTTTTTTCAACAACACATCAAACACAGACACAAACCTCATGCATTTATATTTAATAATAATATTAAAAAAAAAGAAAATCCACTTTCTTGGCATGATGTGAAAAGTGCTATTTCCAAACAAAATAATTGCTGCGACAGATAATTGTTATGAGGATGTCATCAAACGAACAACACATTCGTCCCAGTCTGCGATTGTTGGTGCGACGCCGGACAGCGGGAGGTGTCACTCTCTGTAATTGGTGTCTAACATGGCAGTGAAGTGCTGAAAAAATTGTTACGGACCACACTGACAATAGTTCAATCAAACGGCAGCAATTTCACACTGTTTTTATGTTCGAAGAACGGACCAATCATAAAAGCCTCCCGGCCGTATTCGCAACAATAAAAGTCGCAGGCGAGTCAGGAGTGTTACGTTTTATTTGGTCGTTTCTTTTTTTTTTTTTTTCAGCTTTTTGTTCTTCTCCACAGGTTAAAACCCATTATAATAGTCATAAGAAATAAAAACACTTTCACATACTGCATACAGAAATAATACTCTCGACGCACAGTAAAAACAGTTTGATTCAGGCCCAGCCCAGTGCGAGATTTCACAAAAAAAAAAAAAAAAAAATTGAGGATTTTTGGAAAGGTATGAAGGCCTGCGAAGTCTTTAACTCGCTTGAGCAGAGATGGTCAAACAGTTACAACAGTAGGCATGTACGTACAGGCATGTTTGTGGTCCAAAAAAAAAAAAAAAAAGAGGAGTGGAAGAAAAAGAAAAAAGCAGTTCAACATAAAATTGGAAGTTTGGGTGCCCCAAAGAAACATTAGGCTGAAATGTCTGCGTATTTTTACCGAAATAGCTCAACTTTTAATCCTCAAAAGGCAAAGAAACTCTTTGACTGCACCCTGTAGAGAAAATATTTTACATTAAAAATGAAGGAATAGAAGCACCCAAAAGCATGCCTCGTCAAGAGTCCAGTGAAAACCTAAAACAAGCATCTATCATCTTAAAGTAGACTGCGTCAACGGCCACCTTGAAAGAGTCTCTATCCAGTGTTTAAGAAGGTGGCCAGTCATAAATATTCTTTTTGACCGCCGTGTGGAAAAACCGTGAGCAGGAAACCTTTAGAGGTCGAGTGTGAAACATTTGACTAGTGAGTCACGGGGATTTGTTTCAACCAAAACCTTGCAAATTGCATCTGTGGATCATTGGGAGTTCAGCTCTAATGAACACCTGAAAAGAGACCACCCACTGCTAAATACTCTCAGGCTTCTGTTAATTACTTTTAAATGCCTTACATGATAATAATTGGGATAATTTGCCAGTAGATAAAACAAGTTAGCGCTCAGAGGAAAAGCGGTTACAAACTTCCTGGCTTCCCCTCGCAGTGTTGTGATGAAGCGCTCGTCCGATTAGAGATTTCCACCGCGCTTGCTGGTCACACTCGAAATGTAATTATTGAAAGCATCAAAGTGATTTGAACACCCAAGATAACCTGAGTGCAAGCAAAAATGCTTTGTGAAGGGAGGATAAGGAGAAAAAAAAGCAGCCATCAAGTCCAACATGTGGGAAAAATCAAATATTTCTTAAAACGGGAAAGTAGTTGTTCCGTCTTTGGCAGCAACTACCATCAACAGGATGTCAGCGCACCATTAAGAAGTCCAAAATACTTTTTTTTTTTATAGGTCAAATTTTGTTGTGGCAAATGTAAACTCGTGTGTGTGTGTGTGTATATAAATATATATATTTTTTTTTCTTGTCTGACTTTTTCTGTCAGGCTAACGTTTGAGTTGCAAGAGACATCTTCATTGAGGCAGCTGAGGCTACCGCTAACTAGCTTGATAGCCAGCTAGCCATCCAGCATGGGTAAAGTGAAAATTTACTGTCAATTTGTCATCTTTTGTGCAGTTCTACAGCGCTATAGGTCTTAAATTTCATTCATAATGATTTTAAAAAGTTGGTGAATTGGTGACACCCTGATCAAGCTTTTTGGGATAACTCAGTTTTTTGTAGAGAAATTATGTCTTCGCAGAATGCTTGCAATTCAGCCACTCTGGCAGGATTTACAGGAGACGATAATTATTTCATACAGTCTTTGCAGCTGAGTGAGCTGAGGTTTTGAATTACACATTACAATTAGCATTTCAAACCAACCCATCCGAAAAAGGGGGAAATACTTTTTTACAGTCCTTTTAAAGATCGAAAGAGATTGCTTATGATAAACATTGTATTGGTTTATGAAATGAACAAGAGAAATGCCGAAAAGATCATCTATCTGTAGGAGCAAACAGTAATAAATCATTTAGCACCTCCATATCTAAGGGCTGATCAGAATTCATTCAACCAAATTGATTTGCAGCAGGGCTGTACCGTACTCCAAAAAACCCAGAAATTTACAAACTGAATAGCTTCTGCTTGAGAGGAAGATGACAAAGGTAATTGAGTGTCAGTAACTAGACGGAGCAATAATCACGGGCAAGCGGCTGCCGCATGCTGTTGAGTTCAATGAGGGAAGCGTGTTTGAGCCTTGGACTTGATAACCTCACTGAAATCTGTGTTTATTTTCCAGACGCGCTGCCAGTTGTCTGCAGGAGCCGGCACTGTGCTCTTGGAAACCAATCGGCCTTTCTTTCGCGGCTCCTATTCATTTCGTTTTCATTGTTATTGGAAGAGAAGGGAACAGCAGATTGTGACCTTGGGTGCCCGCGCCGAAAGCATTAGAAATAATATTCAGTTTTTTCGGAGGGCGAGCATTAAGCTTCTGCACCTGCTGGCGATCTCTCGCGGACGTGGGCTTTTGTCCGCATCCCCCACTGGGGTTCCGCCGTCGCTGAACGGTCAGCGAAAGGTCAGATTTAATCATTTGGTGCCGGTCTAATGGGGCCAAACAAAGGTTCGGGCAGGTGTTTCACTTTCATAAACGCTAAATAATGTTTCTGGCTTAGACAGGAAGCTGAGAAGCAAGCCAGAAAACCCTGCGTTTGGAACACCCACCTAATTGACCGCAAGCAAACAAAAGAAATCACCAGTGATAAATGGAGAGCCACATACAGTGGTACTGTAGGAGTTAAATAATAACCAGCTTGCCAAAGTAACTGAATTGAAGCAATTTAAATCTAGTCTTACTGAAATGCAGCAAAAAAAAAAAAGAAAAAAAAAAGACAATTTTAAGCCAAGCTGCAGAAACCTGCCATGTTTAAGAGCACACTGTTCTTCCTCAGCTCTTTAGGAATTCAAATGAAATATTTTATTTTCCCTACCTCACTGACAAAGGTTTGTTGTTTTTTTTTTTTTGTTCCACAGCTTGGGTAGTTTACCCCGAAGGCTTTAAAGTAATATATTTCCTACCTCCATCACCATCCCACCATGCTGTTGCAGTTGCATATAGCACATTGATTTATGTTATTTACCCTGTCTATTTTTTTTTTTTTGACAGAGAAGTGAATTGGATTGTTTCTGCATAGTTTTCAGAAACTAGAAGATGGGGACACACAAGCTAGCTACCAACAGACAGATTTATAATTCAGATTCAGCTAGGAAAAACAAAATCAAGAAAAAGAAGAATTACACAGTGGGAACGTATAAATAAATCTAAGTAGATTTGGTAATGACATTGCTTGCTTTTTTTTTTTTTTTTAACCAAAAACATATTAAATTATTTTTGTCCTAGCGTAGTAGCTAGCTGAAATTGCTAAGTTAATCAAGCTAGCCAACAAAAGAATTGTTTAGGTAGCTTTTTACATTTCTTATGTTGATCCAGTTCAGCTACTTATGTTTTCAATAAAGCTTAACTTTACGACTATATCAAAAATAGTTAAGCCTAGTTTATTATTTTTAGTTTTCCTTATGGATGCAAATCTAGAATCAGCACAAACCTCAATTTAAATTGTGCCATATAGCACCCATCAAAAAAGATCACTAGAACTGGACACAGTGGGAAGTTATGCATAAATCAAACAAAATTTGGAAATAATAATATATTAATAATAAAGAGCAAATTGCTACTGCTGAGTCAATCAAGCTAGCTAACTAAAAAAATGTTCAGCTAACTTTTAAAGTTTCTTCTATTGATCTAGTTCAGTTACTTATGTTTTTACTAAAGCTTTACTTTATTATTTAACTATTGTCAGTTCAGGCTACTTTCATTTGTTTAGTTCTTCTAATATGACTAGTATTGGATATGTGCATAGTACACATTGGTTGAGTATTATTGTACCAAAAAACTAAATATAAGACTTGTTATTTTATATTAAGGGAAATACTTCAACAGCACGTGACAAACAAATTAAACATTACTTTCTCTTAAGAGTGTCAAAACATGAATGTCATTTTCTATTTAGGGCAAAAACCACAGAAGCTTTCAGTCTCAGTATAAAGCAAAATGCTCCTTTTAGAAGCCTTCAGCTTCTAATCTGTTCAGTCTTGACGCACCTCAACAAAAAGTGTCCAATTAGTGTTAATGCTGGGAGAAGAGCTAGCCAATTGATGCTACACTCTTCCATTAACAGCTATAGATCAATATCAATACATTGTACATTGGCTTCAACACCCAAACAGGGCATGTTCCTGAAATGCAAGTCAGTGTTTCCAAATGGAATTAAAATGCTAATTCTAATATAATAACTGCACCAGCTAACTCAATGTCTAAATCAAAGTAAACGGGGAAAAATAAGCATGAATGTAAACATGACATTTAGCAGATCCAATAAACTAACTTTGGATAAAATTAACCAAGCTTTCATTTTGTAACGGTCAATTGTAACATTACTGTGAGTAGTCTCAAAGGGGTCAGTGCTTTCTCTACTGATTTTCGTCAGGTGACACACTGGCCATCTTTGCATTTAGTTATTACTGTAAATGGTCCAGGCATGTCTTTAAATGAAGTTTGTTAAATGGGGCTGGAGGGACTTGACTACCTGTCAGCTGCACTCAGGACAGTGACTTGTGGTGACGGACTGCCTGCTGCCTATACGCGCAGAGACTCATCAGGACTTTCTTGTCGAAGCGTAGGTTGTCAGCTCAGGGGCGACGAATGGCAGCTACGCTTCTTAAATCTGACAGCCAAAACCAAGAATCAGACATCCCTGTCAAAGACATCCTGAATAAAATGTGTCAAGCCTTTTCCTCACTGCTAGCAAATTAGAAAACCAAGTTCAGGGAAAGAGAGTGCGGGGAGTATTTTTGTGTGTGTGTGTGTGTGTGTGTGCAAAAGCAAGCGCTTATTCGTTCTGGGTCAATCCGCAACAGAAGTGATTACCAGAAGGAAAAACATTCCCCCCTCTGACTGCAGGTAGGAAAGTAATCATCTGTGAGAAGCACAAGAGACTCCTTTTATTTCGAGTCATATTTTAGGGTCCTCAATTATTAAATAGAAAACGACGAGAAATGTTTTCCAAAACCAAATCTCTGAAGGAAAATTCAAATCTAGCCTAGGCAGGTTGCTGAATGACAGCTGGAAGAGGATACTTCACACAGGAAAACTTGTGACTGAAGCAATTTCCCCAAACATTTCAATCATCTCAGATTCCTCGATGCACTTTTATGGTCAATGGAAACAGCAGCCGCCCAAAGGTAATGACTATCATAAGATAGCGCCTGCTTTAGCGTGTTGACATACTGAGGCGAGGCATTAAGTGTTCACTTGCAATCAAAGTTTAAGTTGGATCTTTATATTTTGTTTGCTTGGTTCATTTTGGCTATTCATTTTTAACTAGGTGGTAAAACAAAACATGTCTGTTTTGGGAGTTGGTTGACGTTTTTTCGATTGATATTGATCACATGTCTACTTCGATATCATTATTGATTTATTGTCCAACCGTATCTGCTAATAGTCTAATGCAAGGAAATTCGGAGACTCGTCTAGTTGATGTCTCTACCAACCTCCTTTAGAAACTTGTTCATTATTGGCCCTGTGTCAGTACTACCTGTTCATTATGGCTTGACTTGGCTCCACTCAGTTTGAGTCATTCTCCACTAGAATTGGGTGCCAGCTTTGTGTGGGTGGAGTAAAAGGCAATCACAGAGTCCAAAAAGTACCCCAACGTGATCTGTATATGACGCAAGCGCAAAATGGAGTGAAGTTGCTACAACTTGGTACCATGCATCTCTCTGTTTAAAAGGTTAATGAAATGTACATCGTCTCTGTGAAATTAAATAAATAAGTTTAAAAAAAATTGCTATGTTTGGCAACTCTAGATGAAATGGGAAATCGTGGGCACAAAATAACTAGGAACCATTTGTAATTTTTTATCATTTCTTTCAGCAGCCATTATGACATACTGTTTTGTGGCTTCAGACTTTTCATTCTAGGGAGAATTGTCTTTTCCTAACTGGCAGCCATTTAGCAAATCTTGTGGCCATTTAAAACTTTTAGAGCTAGGAAGCAGCTAGCTTTACTTGAAATCCCAGTAAATGATTTGGACCAGAACAGAATGTGTCAAAAGAAAACAATTGCTCCATGGTTAATAAGACTATGCCCTAGAACAAATGCCACTTTATTTTTTTCCCTCTCCCGCCCTCCGGCACTTCATGGGTGTTACAGAACTGAATGCTCCCTCGATGCCAGGAATATTCATGAGAAAATGCCCCAAAAACTAAGACGGTAAAGAGAAGTGAAGAACGGCCAGGTAAACAAGATGTGGCGAGGGAAGGCTGCAAAAGCAGAAACAGCCTCAGTAACGAAGGTGATAAAGAAACGGTGCAGTCAGCAGCTGTAGCCGCTGGCACAGAACAACTAAAAGGAACGGAAAGGGAGGAGACCCCAGCTTACACGGGCTCTGAAACTTCACACGTTCAAAAAGAGAAAACAGGACACAACATGCATCTGGATGGGAGCCGACGCAGGAAGCAGACCCACTTCTGGCCCAAAGCGCGGCACCGCCAGGGCTAATTAATTACCCAAATATCTGATCACTTTGTTAGCGCTCTGCTACCCCGCCCTTATCAGGAGGCTCAGAGGTATCTCAGGGGTACACAAGAGAAAGTTATGCATAAATCTAACTCAGTTTGGTAATGACTTTACATTATTTAAACAAAATAAACCGTTTTAAAGCAAGAATTAGCTCTGGCAGTTTGCTGAAATTGCTATTACTAAATCTCTCATGCTAGCTAACAAAAATAATTCTTTAGTTAGCTATTTAAGTACAGTTAAGCTACTTATTTGTCTTAAATAAAACTTCAATTTACAACTTTTACCATTTCAGGCTGGTTCTTTTTTTCCCCATTTTTCTTATTTGTGTTCAAATCCCATCTAAATGAGCTAGTACAGCAACTAGCGAGAAAAAAATGTGACTAGTACTGGATATTAAGGGCAACGAACATCAGTTGTGTATTACGAATTAAAATTTTTTATATTTTATATAAAGGAAAGTACTTCCAATAAAACTGGTGATTTTATCTTAGCTTTTTCATGAATGTATTCCGGTTTCACGGCCGGTCAGAATCTTTCTCATATTTCAAATTATTTTTAGCTAATAGGAAAACTGCCAGCTATAAACCAGTGGGTCTCTTTCAGGTGCTCACTTGCAAAACAATCATGTAATAAAGAGGCCATTTTGAAATAAGCAAATCATAGAGGCTGGTATGAATCGTCAATCTGATATTCAACACACTCCTGAGGATAAGACGTCTTCGCTGCAGCAGGAAGTTCAGCACCAGGTGCAAATTAACATTTCCCACAGCGGTTTCACAGAAATCCTATGAAAAGTGCCTGAGCATGCGTGACGTGCAATAAGATGATCCAGGTGTCAACAGGAAGCTACGTTGGTCGGAATGATGTGGAATAGGTGCAAAGCCTACAAAACATTAATCTGGAATGCAAATGGGATGTAAGACTTTGATGAGAACGATCAGAAACAATAAAAAACAGACCTAAAGCATGAAGCCAACAAAAAACAGCCAGACAGACTCGGATCAAATGTAGCAACAGAAAAAAAATAAAAAATAAATCAACCAATTTGACTGTGTAACTTGGCCTAAACGTCTCAGCTAGTTGCCTGGCAACTCCATGGTGGCACATGTAGAGGAGCGAGTTGCAGATAGCAGGATGTTGAAATGTCTGAGAAGGCCAAACTAGGAAACACATTAGGGTGATTTACATTTAGGACTGTATGGAAAAATTTAAATGAATCTGAAATGTTTGTGAGGTAATTATCAGTTCAGAATAAGCAAGAATTTTCCTAAAGCTTATATTTCTTTAATTGAGGTTCTATGAAGTCATTATTTAAAGTTTAAAGATGCCATTTTGCAACTTTGTAGGAAAGTAAAAAAAAAAAAAAATCATTAAGTTATGTTAGCTTATGGAGAAATGTTAGTCTTCTGTAAGCAGTAACAGGATAAGGCCACAAAATCAGAATAGTGAAAAAAGTCATTTCAGAATTTCAGACAATTCTAACCAATATCAGAATTAAGGTTTTTTTTTATTTTTTATCTGAAATAAAAAAAAAGGTCTGAAATCAGATTAATCTCACAACTCTGACTTTTGCAGAATCTCAGAACTTTGTTTTTTCTCTCTCTTAAAACATGAAATTTTTTTCAAATCAAAAATTGGAATAAGTCAGAATCCAGACATTAATCTCCAAATTCTGACGTTGAACTCAAAATGTTCACTTTAAATCAGAATTTTCACTCAAGTCTCAGAATTCTGACTTTTTTCTTAGAATTCAGAATTTTGGCTCTAATCACAAAACCTTCACTCAGTGATCTGCTCTTTTCCCTTAAAGAAGCAGCAGTGGAGAGAATTTCGCAATGTGCCAAAATTAAATGTTTTTTTTCTTTACAAAATGCCAGAATAAGTTATGTAACTGCTTTACAGTGACACACACAAAAAACAAAAAACGTGAAAAGTGAATTAAAATCTAAAGCCCTCTGCAGGAGCTGAGCTGTCTTAATTGGAAAATCTTCCTAAAAGCTGCGTCCAGAACCTTTTTAAACTGAGAACTCCACCAGCATGAAGTTCTCTAAACCAGATTCAGATTGTATGAAAACTGCAGACGTTCTTTAAATAAAGCCTTCGAGTATTTAGCAACTTCTATGGAGAATATCATTTAACTCCCATAATAATAAAATGTATTTGTGTTCCCACCAACGCTTTGTGCGCTGCTCTGAATGTGAATCCCTGTTGCCTCCGCCCGGCGCAGCACGGAGCCCAAAACCGCTTATTTGTAAGCACCTTTTGTCCGAGCGCTGGGCGGCATTCTTTGGCAGGAAAAAGGAGGGGTGGGGGTGTTGGGGGGACGGAGAGCTCCCCGTCCCGCTTCCTGTGCCGCCGCGTCGCCTGCCAGCCCAGTGGATCCGTCCAATCCCTGGCATTTCCCGAGGAATGTGACTGGAATGCCTTCTACTTCTGGGGGGACGGACAGGAGGGGTGACGCCAGGGTCGTGGTTTTCGTCTTGGATTTCACGAGCGGCCTAGAATATCTACCGAGTGGATTCTCCCATAAAGCAACAAAACTATAAAAAAAATAAGAAAAAAGAAGAAGCTTTCTTCCAACAATGAGACACAGATGCATTTGATTTTTTCTTTTTCCTTTTCTTACACGATCTGGAAATTTAGGTCAAATGTTGTCTAAAGCACCGGCTAAACCGTTCAGGGGAACCTTTAAGAGATATAGATATATATATATATATATATTAAAAACACTTCACAAAATAAGGCACTCCAATTTTCTTTCATTGTCCTGACTGCTTCCAGTCTGTAGGAAGAAGCTGTAAAAAAAAAAAAAAAAAAAAAAAGGCCTGATCCACCTCTGCATTGTCACAATGCTTCAAAGCAGCAGGGGGAGATGAAAGCAGCTGATGGGAGCAGGATGACAGAAGATCAAGATGAGGCTGCCAATCTGGATTCTGCTCCTTCAAAGGGACAGCAGTAACACAGTCGAGACGCGGGGGAAAAATAAAAAATAAAAATGAAATTGGCACCAGCCGTTGGTTCACAGGCAGATATCCCACAATCCATTATATCACCTTTTTCCCTGGCTTTCTGCTCTCCAAAGCACCAGGCTGGGGTAGAAAGAAGAACTAAGATGGCTGCAGCGCCCTACCCTCAGTGGGATTTTACTTTGAAAGGTTCCAAGTTTTCGTCCCAACAAAAAAAGACACAAAACTAAACAAAAAAAAACAAAAAACAGTAGTGAAAATGGTCCTGGACTGAATTGCATTGTCACCTGATTGAAGTTGCCCTGCAACCGCCACCTTCTTCAAATTGAACAAAATTGGTGTCAAACGTTTGTGCAGCAAAAAATCTTCATTTGTGCCAGCATCATTTTAAAGATATTACTAAATGTTTCCAGAAGCCGACAAAGTCGACCAGCTATTCCACATTCACAAAATCAAACATACGGTTTCAATCAACTGGGTTCCATGTGTGCGGCATTAATTTTTGTTTGTGCCGCTATGATTTTTAAGATTTTTTGGTCACCAGACGTCTCCCACCAAATTAACGCCAAATGTTTCCAGATACTTTTTGAGGTCATCAAAAGGTTCCCTCAGCCCCTGCCCTCACACTTATATCAAAAAAATTCTGTGTCAAATTTGGTGCTACTAAAATTTTAGCTGCACAAACCAGCACAAACACATAGCACAATTCATTTATATCAGTACAGTTAGATTTGTTAGTGCGGAGGTGGGAGGGGCAGGTTGATCTTCGGAAACTTAAAAAAAAAAATCTTAAAAATTACAGCGGCACTAACAAAAATTTGCGCTGCACAAACGAGCACAAATGGTTTGAGACACCGTATTTTGTTTGATTTTGTAAATGTGGAATGGCTGATTGAACTTTGACGACCTCCAGAAACATTTATTAACATAAATTAAAATTTGAGCAGCACAAACGTAGCACAAACGTTTGACACCAATTAACAGTCAATTTGAAGAAGCTGGGGGCGGGGTCAACCTCACTCAGGTATTGCTGGGATAAAGTCTGCATTCCATATAATCCACGACTGGGAATGAGATTTGGATTCAGAAGCGATCGTCTCTGAGTTGCGTTGGCGACTTGAAGGGCTTGAGCCCCAGCGTCCTGCGGGGGTGGGCTCTCTCTTTGGTCACGTCCAGAGGCTTGGCGCAGGCCGCCCAGCCCAGGTCCATGAAGGCCGGGTCCGCCGGGTTGATGGGTGCGATGCGGAACGAGGGCAGAGTGGGCGAGCCATTGGCGGAGCACGGGGCGGATCGGGAGGTCGGGAATGGAGTGGAGAACGGGTCGAAGGATGGCGCACCGTTGGTGCTGCTGGAAGGGTCCGCCTTGAGGGCGAAGGGGTCGCAGTCTGGAGAGGGGAAAGGGTCGCAGCTGGTGAAGGGGTTGGTGGGCGAGGGCTGGTAGCCCAGGGCGTGGCTGTCTGAGCGGATGGGGCTGCGGCCGCCTCCTGAGATGGCGCCACCCGCCGAGATGAAGCTCCAAGGGTCGATGCGGGGCCGGATGGGAGACGGACGTGGCCGGGGGATGACGCTGACCTCTAGGCGGCGGGTTTTGGGGCTCCATAGCGCTGGGTTGGGGTGGAGGGCATAGGGTACGGAGGTCTTGTCCTCAAAGTCCAGTGTGTCTTGGCATAGGGGGAGATCTAAAACTGGAACAAAACAACAAACCAGTGTTACGCTTCAATAGATTCCTAAATAAAAAGAAACTTTCCACTCTTGTTCAGTGTGGAATATCAACATGAAAATTATACATGACATCAAAAAAGCTTCGCTAGCAAAAAATCTGAAGAATGTGATTTGCATTCAGCACTGGTGGGCAATAACTAGCTAAAAAGTTAGTTATGCTAATCCTTAAGCACTAATCATAAACATTAGCTCTGCTAGCACAAAAGAATTATGCAAACATGGCATTTAGCTGAAGCTAATGCTAAAGTGCTAACTTCAGTTCAACCTTCAACAACAATCTAATGTTGACATAATTTATATGTCCTATAATGGTCTCAGACATTGTATTCATGTTTAGATCTTGTTTTTTATTGTCTGTGTATTAATTTGATCCCGGATTTTTTATTGTTTGAAATAGTTATTGGTGACAAAACACAAAAAGTTTTAGAGGCGACATAAACAGCTAACTACTTGAAGAATTATTAACAGTCGATAACCAAAACTTGAAAACAGATGTTAAACTTCATTCATCTGAAAGTTTACGCATTAGTGCTATAGAATGTATCTGTAAATTATTATTTTTGAGAAACCAAGTGTGTTAAATTCTAAATATATATATATATATATATATATATATATATATATATATATATATATATATATAGCTGTATGCTACATTGGTGGAGGTTTTTACTTTGATAAATTAAATTAAATCTGTGATAGAATGACGTCATATTGCTGTAAGCAACTGAATTCAGTTCCAAGTCCTGTTTGGTCAATTCCAAATATCCTCAAGACCAAGAGCATAGCAAAAATGTCTCTTTAACCGGATCTAATGGTTGAAGTGATCTGCTCAAGCCTCTCTCATCTCAGTCTGTTGAAAAACCCTTCAGATCACAAACCTGAGCAGTGAAATTGATCAAAAACATGAAGATGAAAGCACAACGATACTGCAACACGAAAAAAGGAAAAAAAAAAGAAAGAAATGGAGCAATTACAAGTGAGGAATGTTGATGTAATTAGTCTCAATTAAGTGTAACATAGTGCTGTTTAACTAGTTGACAGAGCTGCAAGAGCAGCAGACAAAGCGTAAATTGGCGCTGACAAGAACATTAAACTCAGAATAAATCACCCTGAGTGAACATTTGCTGTTTCCAAATGTGACGCGTCTGCCAAATGGCATTATTTACATCAACAGTTACCCTCAAAGGCTGCCGAGCTTTTCAGCTGACAAGAGCGAGCAATCAGGAGCCACACAAGAGCAGCAGAATATAAAAAAAAAAGAAAGAAGAAAGTGAGAAAAATCCTCTGAATAAACATCTCTCTTTCAAGCGCACGCTGCAAGGCAAACCATGTGGCAATCTGTCGCCTGCGTCATCCCAGTCAACAAGCATATCAGGGTTGTTTAGCTAAAACACACTTGGTTAATGATGTGTGATGTCTTTTTTTTTCTTGTCTTGAAATTCAGGGTTTTCCCTAACTCAAATGTAAGACTTTTTAAGGGAATTTAAGCCCTACAACTGGAATGTCTGAACTTCGTCCAGCCAACTGGCGATAAACTTGTACTCCACAATCATGAGCTACCACAGCAGTGGCGTGATGGCCTCAACCGTCTCCAGACACACACAAGGAAGAAGTCTGGGTGCGACTAAACAGAAAAGTCCCACAAGAAAAAATTACATAGAGTATACGAGATTAAATAGTTCTTCCTGTCAAAACAAAATTTAAAAACTGTCATCATATATTAAAGGCAAACTCACTTTTTACAATAAATTTAAGATATTTTAAGACCTAACATTTAGATACATTAATTGAAGATTTTTTGAGGATATGAGGGCACCGTGTAAGGTGTGTATAAGTTTTTGTGATATGTAGTTCAAGCGACCAAAACATTTGGAGAACATTTGGACCTGTTTTCAACACCAGGGTGCTACCACAGGGGGCGCCAAAATTGGGTCGTTTACATTACTGCAGCATAAATTGAAACGGGTGTAAAGAAAATCGATGCAGCTGTCTGAAATATTACATCATGCACATTTCTTTTGAGCTTTCATAGTGTATCTCATGTGTTTTCATCACAAAAGATGACCCTGCAAATCTGCATGAATTTGCATTTATCTCCCCTTACAAAATAAAAGCCGGTCAAGTGGAATCTACTAAAATGTCAGTATAAATCCAGATGTTCTCAAAACGCCTCATGGATTTGCCTGATTCCAATTTTGGCCGATACCATTTTTTGTCAAAAAAGTTAGGAACTTCACAATACTTCTAGTCAGAGAACCTGAATACAAATGCATCCTGCACTTTTCATATTTTTAACTGTAAAAAAAAACATTTTGACGATGCATTATGTTCCTCCTACTCCACAGTCATGAACTACTTTGCGTCGGTTTAAAACTCGGAGAGAAAACGGCGAAGAATGTGGCACAAAACGTACGCAGCAACGTTATCAAACGCGTAAGGTGAACACTGTCTCTGAAAGGCGCAGCGGTTTCACACAAACCCGCCCAGCTTTCCAGCAGACAGACTGCAGATTAGCAGTCTGGAATCTGCTACAGTTCCATCCAATGTGCTGCACTCTTCCTGCGTTATTCAATGAAAGAAAACTCCAATCTCAGAAGAGTGAAAAAAACAGCATTTAAAAAAAAAACCCTGGTTGATAGCTCTGCTTTGCCAGTATTAGCAGTAAAGTACAGCGAGGGCCAGCTGTTACCTGAGATATGCAAATGGCTGCAGAGAAGCTTTGATGCTAATGAAAAAGCTCCTGCAGCAACGAAGTATCCCCTGTGCTGCTAAATGGAAACAAAAATTCTCACTAAAAACAAAGACAATGATAATTCCGGGAGAACCGTGTGTGTGTGTGTGTGTGGGGGGGGGAGACATTGTTATGCTGCGGTGGTTCGGGACTCAAGGTTAAAGCCGGATTGGGATTTGCGTGCGCGGCCGAGTGGAACGAGCTCGGTTAGGGGTTGCAGATGAATCACGGAGCTAAATTAAAAACCCGAATCCGAAACCCAATCTGGGCGAAGAGCAGGTACTTAAAGGAAGTACTCTGCTGATTTAAAATGGCACTTCCAATAAGAAGAGAGCTGGAGAAGACAAATTAAAAAAAAACAAAAAAAAAAACTAGTGAGAATTAAAACAGCAGAGGTAGACTCTAATTACTATTAGATCAGGCTAAGGAGGCTCTCTGGATCTTCAGGAGTGGCTCTTAATAACTCTGCCTTAAAATTATAAAGAATCAACTAATGTTTCAAATGTAAAATTAATAACAAATGCTGCTTTAAACTGTTTTTTATGTAATAAATTGATTTTCCACACCAGAAGTACGAGTGATAATGTTGGGGATCTACTTTTTTTGTTATTAAATTGGAAATCATGTTCGTTTCTCATTTCTACAAAAGTTTTGTTTTTTCCTTATTTTAAAACCTAAAAACAGAAATAAAAAAATCACAAATTTCCTTAAGTTGATATTTATATTTACACAATATATATATATATATATATATTTATATATATAAATATATATATAT
>CAEFZX010005638.1:0-96200 GCA_903066825.1 Alfaro cultratus | reverse complement strand
CTGTTCACACTAAATGTTTCTGAGCTGAATTCATTGGGATGTTTAATAAAATTATTATCAGATCAGAAACTTTGTTCATGCAATTTGAAACAAGAATTTAAATTATTCTAAAGTAAAATAAGTATTTATTTTAACTTGATATTGTGAGTAAAATAATAGAGAAATGTGGCTCTTTAACTCGGTGAGGGCAGCTTTTTTTTTCTTGCATATTGTGAAATAATTATTTAGTTTAAATTGCAGCTTTAAGTTAAAACTCACAATTCAAGATGAATGAAGTTAAAAAACAATGTTTAGACAACTTGTCTCTTGTCGTTAAATCAACTTCATGAACTTTAATTTCTGAGTTAAAACCAAAACAATTTTCTTGTCGACTTAAATTGCATTTTCAAGGCAGCAGGTGGACTTTCAATTTCAAGTTAAACCACCTTCACATGTTTTACAGTGTAGTCAGAAGGCCAGTGGTGGTAAAACTGGTAATAAAATTACCCATTAAACTGTTAATGCATGAATAAATAGGTGTCTCTGCATTCGATGAATCCTTCTTACAAATAAATAACGTGAATGAATGTAATTTGTCAGAATGCAGATAAAATCTGCTTTGATTTAATTGATGTTTTCTTTAAGTTTCTATTCTTTCCATCCAGTTTGAGTCAGTTTTAGCTATTTTGCTCATAAAGAAAAATGAGCAGCAAAATTCAAAAACTCCATCACATAAATCCCAATAAAAATATTTTAAAGTATGTTAAATGCTGTAGAATGACAGGAAGGGGTCAGATTTCAGGTGTGTTATTATATATATATTTGTTATATATATATTTGCAAACCTCTGTACATCTTCAATGTTGAGAGAGCTTCCAGGTTGTGGCTCAGCCTCGTTGGTTCCTCTTTTCCAGGTATCATTCTGGTCGCTGTAAATCCGTATAAACAGCTTCCTGTTTATGGAGACGCAATCATTCATGCTTATTCAGGCCGGAACATGGGAGACATGGATCCTCATATATTTGCTGTGGCGGAGGAGGCGTACAAACAGATGGCCAGGTAACAAAATGTATAAATCACTTGGAATGTTATCTGACTTTTCTGTAAAATCAGTCAAACTTTCTCTGGATATAGCTTGAGATCAATATGTAATGGCCAATTTTTTGTTCTGCTAATTAGTTGTATTAGCCAAGAAGAAATACAGAAAAACACCCACCCAAAATGTATACATATATTTAATTATTTTAATCAGTTTTTTTTTTTTAAACAAACAAGTAGTAGGACAAGAGAAAACATCTGCATACATAACCAAGAACGAAAAAATAATCATAGCACTACTTTCCTACTCCTTTCTGTTTGAAAAGGAGCTGCGATAAAGAGAGATAAACAAGAGCGGAAATCAATCTGAATAAAAGAAATCGACACGTACAAACAGATTTATTCCTGAAGGTGATCATTGCTATCAGTTTCAGTTTCCATCAAGACTTGAGGGTCATCAGAGTGAAACTGCTCTCACATTTGCTAGTCAAATTCGGCTTGATTGTTTCCAATTTCATGTAGAAATTCTTCAGAAGTCCATCATAGTATTTTCTATTTCAATCAATTTGATTCTCGTGCATCCTGTGATTCTATAGCAATTTAAACTGCATTTTAGAGAACCAGCATTCAGCTTCTGTGCACCACAAATCTGGAGCAAAATTCGAGAAAATTGTAAAACTGCTGAAACACTGAGTTCCTTTAAAGCTTGGCTAAAACCCCACCAGTTTATTGTTGCTTTTGAACCATAATAAATGAAACACTAACCAATATTTTGATGTGGAATGACTGTTGATGACTTTGTGTTTTTTTATGATGTAAAGCACTGTGAGCTGCTTTATTGCTGAAATTGCTACATAAATAAACTTGATTGATTAATTTTCACTAACAGGAATCATAAAAACCAGTCCATCATTGTGAGCGGGGAATCCGGAGCTGGCAAAACCGTATCGGCTCGTTACGCTATGAGGTACTTTGCTGTTGTGAGCAAATCTGGAAGTCAGACTCGGGTTGAAGACAAAGTGTTGGCTTCCAATCCGATTACAGAGGTAAAATTTTACCTGACATTTTGAAGTAACATGAGGTAGAATCAACAAAAAAATACTCAAAGTTGTTTTTGTCTCTTCTTTTTTCTTCAGGCAATTGGAAATGCAAAAACCACCCGAAACGACAACAGCAGCAGGTTTGGAAAATACACAGAGATCAGCTTTGACAGGAGGTATCGCATCATCGGAGCGAACATGAGGACTTACCTCTTAGAGAAGTCCAGGGTGGTTTTTCAGGTGGGATAAAAAACTTTATACAAGCCTTGAAAAAGTATTTATACCCCCCCTAAACCTATTCACATATTTTCATGCTAAACTCAAAATCAGAGCATCGTTACTTAATGGAAGGGAACAGATGCATTAAAGCTACATTCACAGCAGGCAAATGCGAAAAATATCCGACTTTTTCACCACAATCTGAACCAACCAGTTACGACCTTTTCACCCAAAAATAATCTAATCTGTGCCACTTCCATGTATTCTACTAAATTGGATATGTATCCGATTGTTTCCAGAGAGTCTGTAGTCTGAACGGCCATGTTTTTATGTCTTCGATGTGAGACATGCGTCATAATTCTGCAGCAGAAAAAACGACGAGCGTAGACAGTAACTGAAAATTATGGTTATGAATTTTTTAAAAGAAGTCTTTCTTTTGATTTGCTTCCTTTGTGTTGATAGGATCTTGTGACGATACTGACGGCTCTCAACTTTAAAATTGATCCAAAAATGGCTCCATCCATTATTACTTCAGTAAAGTGAGCGCTGCTGTGTGACGTCTATGTTCTTCTTCTGCGCATGCAGGTCGCTTTGGGGATGTAAATCCTTCACTCAGAAGCCTAATTGTGGTCAGATTTAATTAGTAGTATGAAAAATATGTTTCATTTCAGTAAAAACGATGTGTGACTGTAGCCAAATAAAACTGAAGATGCATTTCTGTTAGCTACTCCTCTGATTAAATCTAACACACATGGATTTTATTTCCCTTTTTTTTAGTTGTACAGAGGGAATGTAGTTGCACTGAATTTTATTTAAAGACACCAAAGTGTAGGTGGTGAAAACCTTTTATTTTTCCCCTTCCCATTCATAATGCTGTGCAGCTTTGTGCTGTTCTGTCATAAGATCCCAATAAAAACGTAACTAAATGAGACAAAGGTCAAGTGTGGGGCAACTTATGTGCTGTTCTTTTTACATCATATTTGTAGATATTTTATATATTCATATGTTTTGTATTGTTCTGTTTCATTGTTTTTGTAGGCAGAAAATGAGCGTAATTACCACATATTCTACCAGATGTGTTCGTGTGCAGACTCTGCAGAGTTCAAGCACCTGAGACTGTGTGAGTGTTTGTCCTGAGTTGTTGTTTCTAAAGGTTGGATGCTCAGCTGACTTTGTTTCACCAGTGGATCTGAACACTTTAGCTAACAGCTTGAATAATAAAGAATTATTGCAGTATTTGTTTGTGTCTTTTTAAAAATTTAATGGTTTTTTTGTACTATTTTCACAGAAAAACAAGTTGGTTTCACTCTTTTTGTTTGATATTTTGAGGAACTTTGTTGTCCTACTGATTTGCAGTGAATGCAGATGAGTTCAGGTACACTGGCATGGGTGGCGACATAACGATAGATGGTGTGAATGATAAAAAGGACTTTGAAGAAACTCGACAGACCTTCTCCCTTCTGGGTAAACTCACTTCATATTTAAGCATTTTATTTTTCTACGTTTCTTATGTTTGCCTTAAGATGCTAACTTTTCCCTGACATGCAGGTTTGAAAGAGGACTTCCAGTCAGATATTTTTAAAGTTTTAGCTGCCATTTTGCATTTGGGGAATGTGGAGATCAGAAGCTCTGGGGATGACAAGTCATCAGCTCCTGTGAGTGCTTTTCAAATTAAATGCGTGCTGATTTCAGCAGGTGAAATTAAAAAGGTTGGCGCATTTATGTTGCAGCTGAGCGATCCACACCTGGCGGCGTTCTGTGACTTGCTGTGTGTGAGCCCGGCTGAGCTGGTGCGATGGCTGTGTAATCGCCGGATCGTTCTGGTGGCTGAAACGGTCGTGAAGCCGGTTCCTAAAGAGCGAGCGGCGGCCGGCAGAGACGCTCTGGCTAAGCAGATCTACGCACACCTGTTTGACTGCATCATCACCAGGATCAACTCGTCACTTCAAGTTCCTGGAAAACAACACGCTTTCATCGGCGTTCTGGACATCTACGGGTGCAAATAACACTTCCTGTCTTATCTTCCTTTGTGTTTTTTACCTGTTTTCCCTTCATCATTAGATTTTTTTTGCTCTTCTCCTCAGATTTGAAACGTTTGACATCAACAGCTTTGAGCAGTTTTGTATCAACTATGCAAATGAAAAGCTCCAGCAGCAATTTAACTTGGTATGAAGCATGTTTTGGTTTTCTGGCTCCAGCGTTGTGATTTCTGAGCTTTATGTTATGTCTCTTCCCTTTCAGCATGTGTTCAAACTGGAGCAGGAGGAGTACATGAAGGAGGACATCCCTTGGACGCTGATAGACTTTTATGACAATCAGCCTGTTATTGACCTGATCGAAGCAAAGATGGGGATCCTCGACTTGCTCGATGAAGAATGCTTAGTAAGTGTTTTCGGACTTTTTAAGCTATTTCTTTTAAATCTCCTGCTGACATTGGGATATTCTTCTGCAGTTTCCTCAAGGAACAGACCAGAGCTGGCTGCAGAAGCTGTTCAACTACCTTGAAGCCAATCCTTTGTTTGAGAAGCCCAGGTTATCAAATGAGGCATTTGTGATTCAACACTTTGCAGACAAGGTGGAGTAAATCAACCCCGAGTTCACAGGATGTCTGTCTTCAAATAAATATTATTTGCACGAGAATTATCCTTATGAATTTGGCATTCAGATCCTGATTGGTCCATGTGTTGTTTTTCACTCAAGTGTAAAGCTCTGTAACAGAGTTAGAAATGTAGTTTAGTTATATTTCATTGTGAGTTTTTGTTTATCTAATTCAGTTTGTTTTAATCAGTTTTTAGAGTCGGTTTGCTAGATTTTCTCAGCTAAATATTGTCCACTTTCAGTTTAGTTTTTATTAGTTATAGTAATAATTTTAGTTTTTTCATACTTTAGTTAGTTTTTAGTTGCAGAATTCAAAAAGTCAAAGTATTGTATTGTGATTACGCATACATCAATTGGGTAATGAATACTCAGAAGATAACTGACTCTGGTATTTTATCCCAACTTTTACTGTCGCTATTTTGCAGACGAGCACAAGCGGCAACAGGATGAATACAGAGTGCCGTAATTTGTTGATAAACCACAACATAGCATACATTTCTGCTGAAACATTTCTAAAAAATATTTACTTTATTTCACTAAAAGTCCCTACAATTACAACAAATGACACAGAACATGCTGGGTTCATCCCTTAAGCATCTCCCACCTAACAAGCTAACGACCTTCTCATCAATAGCTGTCAAACTTTTATATAAATCTTATAAATTTTCTAAATTAGTTGTATTGGTTTGCTTATGGGAAAGCGACAAGCAAAACCTTCCATTTGTGTTTAACTTTCATTTTCACTTTCAAAAACCAACCTACATTTGTTCATAGAGTGATAAATTTGTTTTCTGCAGCCCAAAATGTCCTTTTTTATGCCTGTGTAAATGTTTAGTGGTGGAATCTGGTCATTTTCTGAAAAAAAAGCTCCAGTGTTAAGGATCATCAGTTATCATTATCTTAACAGTGAGTTATTTTAAAGATTATGCAGAATGATTTCTGTACTTTCTAGCTACTTTTCTGAGGTTTGAAGCCTGTTTTTTTTTTGTTTTTTTTTAATCTAAGCTTTGTTTCCTGAGCAGGTGGAATATCAGTGCCGAGGTTTTCTTGAGAAGAATCGAGATGCTCTTTATGAAGAGCTGGTGGACACGATGAGAGCCAGTAAGGTGATCTAAGTTTATAAATTATAATTGGAAAACATGTCGAAAGTCTTACACAAGCCAGGCAGAGCAGCTGTTTTTCCACGTTTTAACACATTTCCTCTGTTTGCCCCTGTTATCAGTTTCCCTTTCTGGCACATTTTTTCCAAGAGGAGGAGCCGAGCAGAGCGGCCAGTAAAGGCTTCAAAGTTAAATCAGCCAGGCCTTCTGTGAAACCAGCCAATAAGCAGCTGAGGACTTCAGTGGGAGATAAGGTGAGTTTTTGTCATTCACCTAGAATAAACTAAGTTTCTTGTTTTGTTTTTCTCTGAGCATTGTGATTTGATGCAGTTTCGCAGCTCCTTGTCTTTACTGATGGAAACGCTGAACGCCACCACCCCTCACTATGTGCGCTGCATAAAGCCGAACGATGAAAAACTCCCATTTGAGTATGTTTTTCTGGAATTGTATTTTGAATATTTAGCACTTTATTCACCAAACTTTCCACATTATTTTATTTTTGTTTTCTTTTTGTTATTTTAGATATGACTCGGGGCGAGTGGTGCAGCAGCTGCGGGCCTGCGGAGTGCTTGAAACCATTCGGATCAGTGCACAGAGCTACCCTTCCAGGTGGCTCTATTTGTGTAACTTGCAACACATTTATGTCTGTAAATGCTTTCCCTGGAAAATCTTTTCGTTTTCTTTGTTTTTCAGGTGGACGTACATTGAGTTTTACAGCCGATACAGCATCCTGATGTCACATGTGGAGGCAGATTTGAATGACAAGAAACAAACCTGCAAAAATGTCCTGCAGAGATTGATTCAGGTTAGCTGTAATTTTTCTGTTTCTCAGTATGAGACTTAGTATTCAAACACCCTGAGACTTTTTCACATTTCGTCATGCTCCAATTAGAGATACTACACTGATCCACTTTTTTTCTGTATCAGCCGATACTGATGCGATACAGAAAAACAGCAGTGAATTGACTTAAAATGTTTATTTTTTTAAACACGGACATAAATGTGCTGAATTACAGCATAATAGGTCACCTTTAAAGATTAAATTACACACACAGAGAATCGGGTAGTAACTACATTTACTTAAGTAACTTTCTTGAAAAAAATTTACTTTTTGGAGTATTTTTGCTACCCTGTACTTTTTACTTTTGAGTAATTTTATTACGAAGTATCTCTACTCTTACTTGAGTAAAATTTCTGGATTTTCTGCACACTAAACGGAAAACAAACATGTTTTAACCAAAAATTCACCAGACACAGACACACACCTGCAGTTTTTGTTGAAGTTTTATGTTCCTGATTTTGTCATTTTTAGCTATTTATACAAATTATTGTCATTTTCATACTTAAAATACCAAAATTCCTGCTTAACTTTGTAATTTGGTCCGTCTGATTCTGTAATTTTTAAGTATTAAATGACTGATAATTTTATCAGTTACTCAGTACTTGAGTAGACTTTTTACCAAATACTTTTTTACTCTTACTCAAGAATTTATTTTATTTTATTTTCTACTTGATTAAAAATAGGTTGAAGTTGTGCTGCTCTTACTTGAGTATAATTTTTGGGTATTCTACCCTCCTCTGGACACAGATAGACTTTAATTACTTAATCTGCTACAGTTTTCAGAGAAAGAGGGCTGAACACAAATACACACCACACTTTCTTAAAATTTTTCATAAAAACAATTTAGAACCATTTTTCTTTGTTGTTAGTCACTTAAAACTTTATTAGGCCATCTGGTTTTTGCTTTTGCAAGATAACATGTGTCTTTTGTCTTCATCTCCAGGACCCCAACCAGTACAAGTTTGGCCGTACAAAGATCTTCTTTCGCGCTGGACAGGTAGCTTATCTGGAGAAGCTGCGTCTGGATCGACTGAGAGGAGCCTGCGTGACGATTCAGAAACACGTCCGTGGATGGAGCCGCAGGAGGAAATACCTGAGGATACGAGAGGCGGCCATCATCCTCCAGCAGTACATCCGAGGGAAGAGGACGATCCGGTTAGGGCTCGTCACAGTGCGCAGAGTTTTGCTGTGGCACTACATTGTAAAACTAAACAATCATTTGTCAAACTTTCAGTAAAACGGTGACCGCTGAAACACTGAAGCAGGGCTGGGCTGCTGTGGTGATCCAGAGACACTGGAGAGGTTATTGCATGAGACAGATCTACCATGTCGTCCAAATGGCCTCCATCACCATCCAAGCCTTCACCAGAGGATGGATGGCCAGAAAATGCTATAAGAAGGTCTGTAGCTGAGGCAGAGTTGCCAGATTGGACAGGTTTCCCCCCAGTTGGGCTGCTTTTAAACACACACAACACACTGAAAAGAAAAGAAGATTTTAGGCTGCTTTTCACAACATTTGGCAGGATTTTATAAAGATTTCAGAAGAAAATTATTTCAAAATGGTTGTCATTGTGTGGCAGAAAAGCACAAAATTTTTAATTGTAACAACAAATGCCATGTTGTTACATTTATCTTATTGTTTAACTTATTTTAAAATCTCTAGAATCTGTCATATGTTACATTATCAATGATTTGTCATTGGTTACACTACAAAAACACAAAATCTCACCAAGTAATTTTGGTCTAGTTTCTACCACAAATATCTTAGTGCACTTGAAATAAGACAAAACTAACTTATCAAGTGTCGCTATAGTAGTATTGTAATTTGTAAAACAGAAATCCCAGGGCAACATTATGATTTAAAAGGACACATTGCCACAGAAAACTCAAATCTCATTGTGTTCAAAGAGTCAAGTCTGTTGTAAAGGGATCTGGTTCTGGTCAGAATATAATAAGACAACCAAAAATGTTGTGGATTATCACCAAACTGAATGCAGTCGATGCTGAAACTGTTTTGGAAACTGTCAGTCTGATATGAGTTTCTGGAAAACTCTGATCTGTAAATTATGTTGCTCTGTTTCTCTTTATCTAATTTTGCAGATGATGGAGGAGCACAAAGCTCTGGTTCTGCAGAAATATGCCAAAGCATGGCTGGCCCGGCGGCGATTTCAAACCATGCGCCGCCTTGTGCTTAATGTTCAACTCTCCTACCGGGTGCAGCAGCTCAGGAAGAAGATTGAAGAGCAGGTGAAAATGCTTCCCAAATCATTTCAGCTTTGAATTTCATCCTAGACTAACGCATGTACTGTTAAACTCAATGTTACTCAGAGTTTGACAGATTTGTGTCTAAATTGAATTTTACCTGGAAGTGATATCAACATTGATTCTTTAAAACCTAAAAAAAAATGGCATAACCAAAAGATAAATCATTTAAAGACAAAAGCTGGTCATCAATTATAAACTTTTTGATTTCTGTGATGCCAATAAGGATTTTTACATGAATTATTGATTATTTAGGTGCACTGATCCACCTTTTTCACTTACGATATTGATACTGATATCAATATCTGAAGTTTAGTATCGGCCAATACCAATCTGATACAGAAAAACATTGCTGAATTTACTTAAAACATGTATTTGTTTTAAACATAGACATACAGTTACTGATTTACAAATGTATTTGATAACTGCACCAGTACAGCACTCTTAAATGCACCAAAAGCTTCACAAGCTTGGTCAAACATTTAAAAACAACACAATTTAATTTGTTCAGTCACAGTAAAATTAATAATAATAAAAAGTAAAACTGGCTAAAACAAAAGGTTGACTGTCTTGATCAAACATGTAAAAATAAACGTCTACAAACCTTCTTTTAAATGGTTCAGAAAGTGTATTTGGGGTTTCTAATTAAAAGGTTAAATCAATAATAAAGCATAGAATTAGACTGAATAGATCAATCCTTGTTGATTGGGCACATTGTCACATTTCTTTTTTTTTCGGTACATCTCTAGTTTCAACTGCATACTTCAGAAATTTTGTAAAACAGACCAAGACAAAGTAATGCACATCTCTAACTGAGAAGAGCATCAAATATTTTTAACATTGATGTTTTTGTTGCTTTCCTCATTACCTATCAGAAACACACTTCTTGTTTATTGAATGTAAATCTACCAGGTGTATGAATAGTTTTGGGCTTAACAGCAGCTGAGTTTATATTTCTCCTTCAGAACAAAGAGAATCGAGGATTAATGGAGAGACTGACAAGTCTGGCCAGTAGTCATTCCCAAACGATGGAGAAACTCCACAGTCAGGAGGCGCAACTGGAAAAACTAACAAACCTGAAGGCATCTCTGGAGGAAAGAGAAAAGAAATCAAGAGAAGAGGCGAGCATGGTTAGTTTCAAAATAAATGTCTGAACTTAAAAAAGAAAAAAAAATAAAATAAATATATATATATATATATATATATAGCTAAATGACATTGATTTGAGCCTTTTATTTTCACTGCAGACAATTAATCAGCTTCAAAGACAATTTGAAGAACTTAACACTGAAAAGCAGAACTTGGAGAAAAAGCTTGAAGTTTCCATCAAAGAAACCAAAGGTAAAAAATGTTTTTTATTTATTTTTTTTACACTTAGTATTTAAAGTTGTATAAATATACACAGAAAGACCATCAGATAACAGACGAGCAATTCAGAAAGTATATAACATGTAAAATATACATCTTCCTCTTGAATAATAACTATTATTCAAGAGGAAAGTAGTCTGGAAATTAAGGAGGAAGTCAGGAAAAATCAAGAGCTTAAGCTTGGAGACTTATAGGATCGGTACCCTACCCACAATTTTAAAAGTTCTCTATAGTGGTCTCAGTTTATTTGTAATTGACCAGAGTGAGGAATAAACTATAGGACAAACATTAAAAAGCAAAAGGCTAAGATTTTTAGAAAATTAACTTTATCGTGAGGTAATGTTTTATGCTCCATTTATGACCAGCATTGTTACTATGATGATTACCGCCACGAACTTCGTCATCAAGATACTTTATAGTAGCGAGCAGCTGCGTAAAACAGCTAATGGAAGTAGCTGAAAGCTGACAACAAATTTTCTTTTTCTTTAAACAAAGAATAATGTGTAAAAAAGTAAGACATAAAACAAAGGAGACGGGATTAAATAAGTTTATATTTCTGCCTCTCTCCTTTTCAAACAAATAGTTATCACAAAAATTACATTATTGGATTTGAATTGTGATTGCAAATATATTTGAAATAAGAAAAAAATAAATGTTTACGTGCTTTTCCTTTGTATTAGGATCTTTGGAGAAAGTCAGAGTGCTCACTCCATCTTTTTTTCCTTACATATTCTGATATACTCCATCGTGTAAATACGTAAAATTAATAAATTTCACAAATGATGTATCTTTATAATTACATGTTTGTGCTGTTGTTTAGCAGAGTTGTTTGTAATGTTAGGTTTCATATTTCATATATTTATGGTTTTCTGGTTTAAAAATATTATATTTTATGAGTTTTTTTTGTCAAGTCATTGCAATCATTCAAGCGGTTTTTATCCAGAAATAAAAGGTTTGATTTAAATGTAAAACTTTAACCCTTTCTGTAGTTTTACAGCAGACATTGCATGCAATCTTTTTGCCACCTGTATGACCAGTTTTTACATCTTACAGAAAGTTTTGATCAAGTGAAAAGAAGCCTCCTGGAAGAGAAACAGAATGAAGTCCGGCTTAGAAAGTTTGTATTTTTAAAAATGCAAGATAAATCTTCAGCAGCTCGAAGCTGATTAGACTAATAACTGATTTCCTGGCAGAATTGCAGAGAACAACACTGAGATCCAGAGACATGACCACGAGAAAGAGCTGGAAGCCCTGAAGGAGGAGATAAAGAGACTGAAAGAGGACAGAGTGAGTCTGCAGAGGAAGGTTGAGGATGGGGCACAGGTGAACTCTGACCTGCAGGAACAGGTCATTCAGCTCACCAAGCATGTGAAGGTCATCCCGGAGCTGCGCAGAGATCTGAACAACCTGCAGAATCAGAAGGACAACCTGGACCGTAAGATGAAGGAACAGTCGGAGCAAACAAGAGGTTCCCAGATTTAACACAAATTTTTCACCACCACTCCTAAAATAAATGTAGCATTTAGGTTGACTGAATATTTTGTTGCAGCTAAAACGACGGAAATTGTAAGACAGCTGCTTGGCGGTTTTGTTGAAGAGGAAAAGCTTTTGGGGTAAACTGGAGTTTAATTTTAAGTTTTCCCATTCCTCCTATTATTTTCCCTTTAAATCTGCACTATATAACTTTTACATTTATATGTTTTTTTTTTACATATTTGTTGAAACGTCACCATGTTGTGACTGTAATATGAAACAGATAATCTGTGAAAAAATCGATCTCCTCCACCTCCTCTGTTGCCGTCTGAAGAAATTGACCGCTATCGGTCAAAAACAACCATTCAGAGCCAGAAGGAGGGACTTAGCGCTGTCAATCATGCACATGAACATGCTGCTAAATGTGATAATGGTGGAAAAATTACTTACCGTTACAGGATAACCATGTATTCAAAGACACTGGTGGCTATGCTAACTAGCCTGAGTATTCACAAGAGGCTAGCTGCTGCTAGCATAGCCACACACAGTGTTGTGACTGGCAGCACTCAGACCCGCCCGCTGGCTCTGATTGGTTGTTTCTACTGCTGGGAGAAGGCAGCTTGATTTTTTTTTTTTTTCTTTTTTCACACATTACACTGGATTACAAAAAAATATTTTTTGGAAGTTGTCTGTTTTTTCAGCTGAATTAAGATTATTTTGCGCCGCTGAATCCAAAAACGACGTCCATTTTTCTCAGAGATTTTTTTTTCTAATTTGATTTAGACAAATTCTATCTTCTGACTAAATTGATGTCATTTTTGTGGCATTATCAGCTCATTTCCGTTAATGTTTGTCATCCAAAAAAAAAAGGTTTCAGGAGAAAAAGTGTATTGATTAAATGTTACAAACGTGGAACACTGATAAGGGTAAGTATGTAAATTGAATATTACGACTTGATTGTGCAAAATTCTCCATCTCCTTTATGTCCTGATGAAGTCTCTCCCTCTGCCTCATTGAGGGACAATGAACCATTGATCCCAGATGATCAGGAAACCGAGCCATATATGAGAACAAGTCATGCATTTTGAGTTCAGAAAATTTAACTGATTGAGCAAAACCAATGTGATTTTTGGATTCAGAACATCAAAATGACCCTAAAACTGTTGAAAAACCACAGATTATTTTTTTTGGCTGTTGACCATTATTATCTGTCACAACATGGCAACAATTTCAACAAATATACATAAAGAAATATTTTTATGAAAGTTACAAACTTTACTTAGTTTCAAACTGGCTGTTTTTGTGAAGGCTTGTTCCAGAAGACTCTGAGAAGATTTATGAACTGGATGATTTGCAGGAAGCCTTTGAGAGTCTGCAAAGAGCCACCAGGTCTGGAAGTTAACCTGTATAATTTCATTTCTATTTAATACTCGGGTAAAATTACTTCTGTACAACCAAATCTGTTGCATGCTAATGGTAGGTTACTGGAAAACCACCAGAAGGAGCAGAGGGAGACGTACGAGTCTCAGATGGAGGGCCTGACTCTGAGAGTGGACCACCTTCAGAACGAGAACAGCAAACTGCAAAATCTTTTCCAGGAAAAAAGCAACATCAACGAGGATATCCGCCAGGAAGTATCGAGGCTGAGCAGTGAGAACTCGGTATGTTGATGTGATCTTCACTTCAGAGTCCATCATGACGATGGATGAAATGCAAAACTTTGTGTTTTACTGCAACGACCAGGTCATACCGGAGCTGAAGCTGCAGGTTTCAGATCTGCACAGACAAAAGCAGGAGCTTGAGACGGTATTTAAAGAACAGAGCAGCGAGTTAGCAGGTGAGCTTGATTTTCAGAAAAGTGCATCTCTATAAAGTAGAATATAAAATTGACCTATTGAATTTTTTGCATCATGACAGAAAAAAATATGGAGATCAGCAACATTCTCCATAAGAAGATCATAGAAGAAAGCTCCCAACGCAGGTTAAATTTAAATATATCGGGGGGGGGTTTCCTCAATCAAAGCATCAGTTTATAATTTTAAGTCATCTTATTGTATTTTAGACATTTTGAGGAGAAAGCCAAAGAGCTGGAGGAGATAAGAGAGGAGCTCCAAGTAAAGATAGAGGAGATGGAGGAGGAGAACGAACATTTGAAGAGACAGCAGCTGATGGAGGGCGAAGTGAAGAGAAAACTGAGAGAGGAGACGTCGCAGTTAACAGCTGAGAACATGGTGTGTGTGAGTGTGTGAGCCTCAGAGGTGGAGTGTGAGTGTGTGTGTGTTAACGTTAAAACAGAAATAAATCTCTTTTCTTTAATTCCAGGACTTAGAGGAGCAGCTTGACCAGAGAGATCGCTGGATTAAGAAACTCCATAGTCAAATAAAGTGCCTTGAAATATCCCAGAAAGGTTGTTATATTTTCTACTTCACAATAGGAAATATGAATAAATTTTAATTTCACCATATTCACTACATATCCTGTTCTTCACACAGCAAAACAGACTCCTGCTCTTCCTAAAGAATATCTTGGCATGTTGGAGTATAGGAGAGAAGATGAAGCAAGGCTCATTCAAAACATCATAACTGGTATCTTCTTCCTGCTGATCAGCCTTTATTTTTATTTATTTTCCCCACATTTTAACAGGATAATGATCATTTAAATTTAATTCACAGACCTGAAGCTCAAAGGTGTGGTGGTCAATGTGATTCCTACTCTCCCAGCCTTCATCCTCTTCATGTGCGTCCGCCACGCCGACTACCTGAACGACGACAACAAACTGAAGTCTCTGATGAACGGGATCATCCAAGGGGTCAAAAAGGTCATCGTGGTGAGGCAGATTTTCTCGGCCTATTACTGGATATATGTCATATGTCAGGTTCTACCCCTTTTATAACTGTTGAGACGCAGCTTAAAGTGTAAAAAATAACTAATACAACGTAAACAAATCTTAAATACATCAATATAACGATGATTCAGTTCATGGGAGTGAAGGACTATAATGCTTTATAACTGTTATTTTTCATTATCATGCCACAAACAACTTCAATGATTTACAAGAAATAGAAGTAGTGATCCCTTAACTTGTTACATCCTATTTTAATCAATTGACAGCCTTAATAAAAACAGGTAGAACTCATTCATGCATTTAATTAATTAATCGTGATTAATTCATAGCAGCCATGTAATTAAGCAGATACATTTTTAAATAATTTCTCAGCCCTAATAACCAGTCAGAATGTTTCAAATGCTTTTTGTAAGGACCAAAATAAATCCAACTTTCATGCCCATGATGTGTTGGTGTAAACATCTTGCTTGAACCAATTTATTCAACCCTAAACTCCAAGATGTTCTTGTTTGGCTTGTAGTCAGTGTTGATTGCTGTCTTTTTTTTTCCTTTCAGGCTCACCACAAAGACTTTGAGTCATTATCCTTCTGGCTCTCCAACACATACCAGCTGCTCAACTGTCTGAAACAATACAGCGGGGAGGAAGTAAGAAGTTCCTGTACCATTCTGGTCCAACCTGTCTGCACTACAGTAGAAAGTTTTGTTTTTGCTGAGCTTTTTCCTCGGTGTTTTCCCCTCTCTAGCAGTTCCTGAAGCAGAGTACCCCGCGCCAGAAGAAGAACTGCCTGCAGAACTTCGATCTGTCCGAACACAGACAGATCCTCAGCGACCTGGCCATACAAATCTACCATCAGCTCATCTCCATCATGCAGAAGACGCTCACGCCTGCTATTGGTGTTTTGTACAAATCATTATAATCACATTCTGCTTGTTCCTTTTGATTGATTAGGGCCACAGAAAAAAAATTCTGAATTTTTTTCTTACAGTTTTGACTTGATCAAAAGTGAGAATTTTGAGGGGAAAAAAAGAGAAAATTCTGAGAAGAAAAGTGAAAATTCTGACAAGAAAAGTCAGGATTGTGACTGTTTTTCTCAGGATTTTGACTTTTGATCTCAGCAGATTAGAGTCAGAATTATTATTTTTTTCAGTGAACATAATCTTCTCCCAGAGTTTTTACATATATTCTGGTAAATTGCATCAATGTGAAATAATGTTCAGTATTATTTAACTTCTTAAAGTTAAATAATACTGAAGCAGAGGCGACTATTTATTCAAATTTTAGAGGTTTGTTAAAGGATTTTATCAACACATTTTACCATAAACGGTTCTTTCAGGACATTCATAATCTTGATCTGGCCCAAAATAAAAATGAGTTTAATTTAACACATGCTGCTGTGTTTATCCCAACAGTTCCTGGTATGCTGGAGCATGAGAGCTTGCAGGGGATTTCTAGCATGAAGCCGACGGGCTTCAGGAAGCGATCCAGCAGCTTGTATAACGACTCGGAGACGTACACCATCTCCTCCATCCTGCAGGAACTCTCCATTTTTTATTCTGCCATGAGCCACCACGGCATGGAGCAGAGCCTGACCAAGCAGGCCGTCAAACAGCTCTTCTTTCTGATCGGAGCCACCACCTTCAATCAAATCATGCTCCGCAAAGACATGTGCTCCTGCAGGAAAGGGATGCAGATCAGGTCTGTCGCTTGTTTTAGAAACATCTGCATAAAGCAGAGAAGAAGAAGGAGAATGTTGATTTTATTCCAGTGATAGCAGAACCACTTCAACATGCTTTTACTCAAGTAAAAGTTTGCAAGAAATTACTCAAGAGTAGAAAAGTATCTGATTCAGACAGAGAAAAATGTAAACTTATGTCCAAATTATGGTATTTTGTAAACTAATATGAAAAAACACTAATTCAAGTAAATATGAAACAATTACTTGTATTTGGTAATGCAGATTTACTGTGTGTGAGACGGGGTGAAGTACTTCCAGTGCCAAATGGCGCAGCAGGTAGAGAGAAATATTGAAAATAAACCTTGTGCACAAACAAGAAAACTTACTTTAACTTAAACTGTAGGTGTGTCTGAATCTGGTACATTTTTTGTTTTTCGCATTCAGTGAAGTTAGTAACAATAAAACGGATCATCCTTAAAAAAAAAAATATTATGAGAATAAAGTTGTAGTACTATAAGAATAGTCATAATAAAAGGAGAATAAAGTCATAGAAGAATAGAGTCGAAATGAGAATAAAGTCATATTATGAGAAAAGCCATAATATTATGTGGAAAAAGACATATTACTAGACTAAAGTTTAAATAATATGAGAATAAAGTCATAATATTAGGAGAGTAACGTCAAAATGATATGAGAATAACATTATAATAAAATGAAAATAAAGTCATAATGCGTGATAAAGTCATATTATCAGAATAAAGTCGGAATAATATGAGATTAAAGTTGAAGTATTATGAGAACTGTCACATATGGAGAATAAAGCCGTACAAAATAAAGTCAATATGTGAATAAAGTCATAATACTACGAGAATAACGTTATAATAATACAAGAATAAAATAATATTTTAAGAATAAAGTAACATTATGAAAATAAAGTCATAGTATTATGACTTTACACTTAATTTTATTTCTTTTATTTTTAACATGGCCCTAATTCTCCATATTACTGAAGTAAAAGTAAAATGTAGAGTGTAGTAAAATTGCTCTTAAAAGTAATTTTTTTCCAAAAAGTTACTTAAGTGAACTATTTCCTGCCCTCCTCTGATTTAAAGCTTCTCTCTGGTGTCAGGTGTAACATCAGCTACCTGGAGGAGTGGCTGAAGGAGAACGAGCTGCAGAGCTGCGGCGCCATCGACACGTTGAGGCCTCTGGCTCAGGCCGCCTGGCTGCTGCAGGTCAGCAAATCCACCGACGAAGACGCTAAAGAAATCGCAGAAAAGTGCACCGAACTCAACCCTGTTCAGGTAATCCAGTGAAATCACATCCAACCACTTTCTGATGCTTATTTTAACCCCAAACTCCAACTTAAATTTCAGATTGTCAAGATTTTGAACTCCTACACACCCATCGATGATTTTGAGAAACGAGTAACATCATCGTTTGTTCGCCAAGTTCAGGTAAGCTTTGCCGTTCACTCAGCTAGTCTCTTCTACCTACAGGTTGATTTGATTTATTTATTTATTTACTTACTTATTTATTTCAAACTGGTTTTTAAAAACATGAAAACAAGCAAACAGTAGGACAGAGAAAACATGTGAATACATAACCAAGAACAAAATAATTAGCTTAGCACTACTTTTCTGTTTGAACAGGAGTAGGAAGAAGTGAACACTTATTTAATCTTATCTCATATCTCAATTTAATGAAATACATTACTTTAATTTAAAAATAAATAAATGTACAAAATGTATATATATATTTTTGTAAGTTATTAAAATGACAAAAGATTATAATTAAAACCATGTTATAATATTTATGTGCCTGTTCAATATATTGTGCTAAAGAGGCAACAAATAAATTATATTACATGGACAAAATGACTACAAACTAACTCATAAAAAGACAAGAAAATCTACGGATAATAATAACACTGACAACTGTAAATAACAACTGGACATACATCATCAAAATAATTACCTATAAATTGTACTGTATATATTCTGTTAAATAAAAATAAATATTTTTTTTTAAAAAGCTGATACTGATCATAAGATAACATGATAAGCTAAATAATAATGGTAATACTAACACAGATGAAAGGAAGAAAAAAAAAAGCCTGTTTGTATTAATTCCCAAAGTACAGTGTGAGTAACACAGCTTTGTATTTATTTTTAATCTGGTTGATACAGGCATTGTTTTAGTTCCATACTCAGTTCGTTTCATTGTTTGACCTCTTGTCTTTGTTGCAGTCCTTCCTTCAGGAATACGAAGGCGCCACGCAGCTGATGCTGGACACAGATTATCGCTTCCAGGTGACGTTTCCTTTCTGTCCGTCTTCGACGGCGTTAGAGTCTCTGCAGGTTCCCAGCAGCCTTCATCTGGAGTTTCTAACCAAGATCTGACAGCGAGCCTTAAACCTTTCACTCCTCACGACTCAATTATGCTCACCTCGCACCTTACTGTAAATAAGACTTTTTTAAAAACAAATATAGGACGACAAAATGTTGCTGTATTTCCAGAAATAAATTAAAATGACCTACAATCATTTCTGCTCTTGTCTTTGGTTTATTTTGGGTTAAACAGTCATTGTGGAGAATGAGGTGAAAATATTTGTTCATTTGTTTCCTGTTTATTTTTAAATGAAAAATGGGCATTGATACATACATATATGGAAATTTGTTTGTGTTTTGCACAAGATTTTCTTTTCCCACTGGACATTTCTTCTTTTTTTTTCATTAATTGTGTGCATTGATGGTCTTATTGAAAATGCTAATTTTCTTTTGCTTTTTTTTTTTAATCATCAGGTTCATCAGGATGTTTTATTTTTACAATACTTTCTACTGAAGTGATTTGGTGTATTAAATTGGCAGCCCTTTGATAAACTGAGCAGCTTTCCTTTTTACTACTTAAAAAAGTAATAGACATATTTTGTTTCTAGCATGTTAATTTAGTTGTATTACTTTTTTCAAAATGATCTTTTCCTGTTATAAGAAAACAAAAAAACTCTCAGGCTTCTCTGAGTTGTTCTAATCAATGTCCATCCATCCATTTTCTTTACATCCTTGTCCCCAATGGGGTCGGGAGGTGCTGGTGCTGATCTCCAGCTACGTTCTGGGCGAGAGGTGGGGTCATCCTCGACAGGTCGCCAGTCTGTCGCAGGGCAACACAGAGACAGACAGGACAAACAACCATACACACACACACTCACACCTAGGGAGAATTTAGAAAGACCAATTAACCTAACAGTCATGTTTTTGGACTGTGGGAGGAATCTGGAGAGAATCCACCATGCACAGAGAGAACATGCAAACTCTGTGCAGAAAGACCCCGGGCCGGGAATCGAACCCAGGACCTTCTTGCTGCAAGGCAACAGTGCTACCAACTGCACCACTGTGCAATCAATGTGTAAATATTTGTTATTTAAGCACTGAAACACTGAAATAAGAGAGTATGAAATAATATAAAAAAAGAATGAAAAAATCTGATCACTTTTCCAAAAATGTACATAATGTGCATCTGTATTTAATGTTTAAACAGACAATATAGTATATCAGTGGAGGAAAAACATGGAAATGTTATTTAAGAATGAGTAAGAACAGAGCAGGTTATTGTTCAAACAGAATGAATGAGTAAACTAAGAAACAAACACAAATTAATTAACTAACATGGTAACAACTTGCAAACAAATGAGATGAATATGGCAAGATATAAAACCTAAAAGAAAAGAAACAAATGTAACTCCTGTGGCATTTATAAACGCTTTAAACTGGTTTCAGCTTCTACTAAAAAAAGCTACTTTATTGATTAGACTATTAAAAAAATCTTGCTTTATCAATTTTATTTTGTAAAATTCTCCTTGTATCCTCTTGCCAACCGACCAGACGAGCATCGATTTATTTCTCTGTCATGTCTGCAGAGTGCGGATGAATTATTTAGCAGCAGCGGAGTAAAGTGAGGCTGGATAGTGATGAGGATGTAGCCTCATCACCGGGATACAGCAGCCGCCTCCTCCTCCTCCTCCTCCTCCTCCTGAAGGAGCATCTTCTGCCGCTGACGTCATGACAGCGGCATCAGCTGTTAGCTCCGCCGCTGTAAGCCTCTCCACTGGCCGTCGCTCCCCGCACAAAGGAAATATATGAGATCCCCTCTAACCCCTGAAATGGCGACACAGGAGGTTCAGCTGAACGAGACTCTGGCCCACCTGAAAACCGAGTCGGAGACGCTGAAGACCAAGCTGGAGGAGGAGAGGGCGAAGCTGCACGACGTCGAGCGTGAGTCCTGAAAATGGAGAGGCCTCCATGCTTTCGTCTCCCCTCCCGCCTGCTCACCGTCAGGGGGAAAAACAGGACATTTCTATCATTGTAACCGCTCGGTTCGGCTCTTTTGCGCTCCGTTCACGGGTCGGTACCGGTTATTGATCCGATGAGGAACCAAAATGTCAGCTTCCCGATCGCTTTTACGTTCACCAATGTCACTGATCCCTCATCAAAAAACAGAAAATTATGTTTTTGCTGTATGTTTATCACAAAAAATAAAAAATAAATATCTGGCTTTAATCTCAGAATTGTGAATTTAATCTCGGCCCCTTGAATACTTTAAAAAACACTGAAATCCAACATATTAACTCTAGAAAGTGATTCCTCCTCCTGCACAACTTACATTTCTGTTAATGAAGATGGTTACCATCTGCAGTAAAGTCAGACTAATGAAAAAGAAATCATAATTTTAATCTCACTTTTCTCAGAATTCTGAGAAAAGTCAGAATTCACAGATTAAAGTCAGAACTGTGAGGAAATAAAGTTAAAATTCTGATATTAAAGTCAGAATTTTGACAGGAAAAAAAAATAAATCTGATTTCTGACCAAAAAAGTCAAAATTCTCTTTTCCCAATTAGGCGTATTAGTGTGATGAGGGGCAGGGGGGATTTCTGCCTAAAACAATTTTAGAAAAAACTGGTAAATTTCCTGCAAGAGATTGGTGACCTGTCCAGGGTGACCCCGCCTCTCGCCCGAAACGTTCACTGGAGATGGGCACCAGAACCCTCGCCAACCACACAAGGGATAAGGGTGTACAGAAAATGGATGGATGGACTAGGACATTTCTGAGTTTTATTAGTCGAAAATGCGTTAAAAAATTCAGAAATTTTCTACAAAAAACACAGAAACTTCTGAGATTCACAAATCAAAAATGTTCAACTTTTGAAATTTAGAAGTTTTCTAAAAAAAAGTATCATGCTGTATGGTGGTTATAATTCAGCAGAAACAGGGAATCTCCATCCTGGAAGACGGATGGAGCTAAATAATGGAGACTCTTCTTCCTGACAACTCCAAACATTCAGGCAGTGCTGCTGTTAAATGTGACGTGTTAAATGTGAAAAGTTTCATATTTTTGTAACATCTCGCTCTCTGTGTCGGTGCAGTTCACCAGGTGGCAGAGAAAATGGAAGCTTTGGGTCAGTTTGTCATGAAAACCCGCAGGACTCTGAAGGGACATGGCAACAAAGTCCTGTGCATGGATTGGTGCAAGGACAAGAGGAGGATCGTCAGTTCCTCACAGGTCTGGTTTCCTTCTCCTGCTCTGATTTTATCTGCTGCCCATTTTAAAACCAGTTTTTTATTTTTTACTTTTTCCTTTTTTGTCGAAGGAATGGATTTCCCGGTTTCTAAATGTCTGTTGTCTTTTAATGCAGGATGGAAAAGTGATTGTATGGGATGCTTTCACCACTAACAAGGTAATCCTCTGACTATTCCAATTTATGAATCATTTTAATAAACAATCTAAACTGTTTCTATACGTATTTGTCGTATAGAAACAGATATTCATTTAAATAGATGGATGGATGAATTGACAGATTGATATTTTATGTAAAAAGAGAACATTAAAGACACTTTTATTAGTGCATTCATTTATTAAGAATTCATCATGTCAATAATATGACAAAGAATTTATATTTTTCATGCTTATTCCGATCTAGAAAACATATAAAATGCCTTAAGACTGTATAAGATCCCTGAAAACATCCCACCATGAGTTTTATCTAAATAAGTCACTAATCATTTGCAAAACCTCTGCAAACTGTCAAACCACAAACATAATTCCTGTTTAATGCTTTTAGGGAATGTCACTTTATTTAGGTGCAGGAGTTTGTTTTTTTTGTTTTGCATGTTACTACAAAAAGCTGCAGTTTCTTGCACTTTTAAAGTGGATTATATTGCTCACAATTCTCCAGGCTTACTGTAGCTTTTTAAAGTTTGCTATCTGGAAGATTTTTCTACTTATTTATTTATTTTTTTTAATCCAGTCCTTTTACCTGACTCTGACACCGTTCACTATGTGCTTAAAAACAAGGAATGTGAAAGAGAAAAGAAAGAGTAACAGATCTAAAACACTTTCTACTGTAGACTGTCGTTATCTGAAATAAGCTTTAGGAAGAAACAGTAAATATATACAAAGTACAAACCTAACAGCACCAGAGCAGCACATCATTCTTCTGCCGCAATATTTCTCAGATTCAATAATGAAACATAAAAAAATATTAAATCTCTGTTTATATGAAAAGAAATAACATAATAGACAAAAAAAAAAATAAGTACGGTAAGTAAACACAACATTTAATAGCTAGTGTTAAAACTTGTCTACATTAAATCCAAAATATTCTTCCTTTATGTATTTTGGAAGATTTTAATTACATCTTATATCCATGCTCTTCGTCCTCTCTGTCCTGTTTTCATCATGCATAGCGATTCATCACAGTCCGCTCCTCGCTCACGCTGCTTTTTGTTTCGATGTTCATTAGGAACACGCTGTGACAATGCCTTGCACCTGGGTGATGGCCTGCGCCTACGCTCCATCTGGCTGCGCTGTAGCTTGTGGGTGAGTTTGCTACAACCTTTATTCAATCTAAACCTGCTGCTCATTTACTGTTTGGTGAACTGGGCTTGTTTTCTGTCACAGGGGCCTGGATAATAAATGCTCTGTGTATCCTCTGTCTCTGGACAAGAATGAGAACTTGGCAGCGAAGAAGAAGTCGGTGGCGATGCACACGAATTACCTGTCTGCCTGTAGCTTCACCAACTCAGACATGCAGGTGAGAATATAAAAAACCCCAGCAACATGACCTCCTAATTCTGTTAATGATTCACAGGAGCGTCAGTCCTGGTCACATGATGTTTCTCACAGCAAACACAAAGCAATAACAGCCATATGTTAAGCAGCACCATCAAAAGTACTTACATTTCATGAATTTTTTTATATTTTGTGATGTTACAGCCGTCAAAGGTGAAGCATTGTATTGGGATTTTATATTTGGAGTGTACAACAAATGTGCAGTGGAAGAAAAAGAATGCAATATTTATAACCTCACCCAGAAATATCTGAAAATTGTTGCGTGCATTTGAGTATATATATACTTAATAAACATTTGCTGCAATTAAAGCTGCAAGTCTTTGGGGTATTTGCACATCTATAAACTAAAGAGTCTGCCCATTCTCATTCTCTTTTCTTTTTTGTTCATCTTTGAATGTCAGTTTTCAATTCTGTAGAGGCCATATTTCTAGAGCTAATAGTTGCCCTTTACCAAATCTCTTAAGACCCTCCAGAGTTAACCTGGGCCTCTTCAATTCAATCCAGTTTCAGTTTAGTTTATTTAGTGGACACCATTTGCTTTTTAGGCTCCAACTGAAGAAAAATGGATTGTATTTGGTGACGTAAGAATAAACAGGTCTGGATTTTTCACAATTATTTTCAGTTTTGCAACACTTCTCATACTTATGCACTCGTTTGTGTTGTTTTATCACATAAATCGTATAAATAAAATACATTAAAGTTTATGGTTGTAGAAGATGTGAAATGGCTCAAAGGGCATGAATACAATTCTCCTTCCTCTTGTCTGCTTTGTCGAAGATCCTGACGTCCAGCGGGGACGGGACATGTGCTTTATGGGATGTGGAAAGCGGGCAGCTGCTGCAGAGTTTCCATGGCCACGCTGCAGACGTGCTCTGTCTGGACCTGGCCCCATCTGAGACTGGAAACACGTTTGTTTCAGGGGTGAGGAGTGCCTCCGCACCACTCTGTTTGCAGCTTGTTAACACTTTGAAAGCATGTTTTTGTTCAATTATACCTCGACTCTCATGGCAGGGCTGTGATAAGAAGGCTAATGTGTGGGACATGCGTTCGGGACAGTGCATTCAGTCATTTGAAACTCATGAATCTGACATAAATAGCGTTCGGTAGGTAACTGTCTTAATCCAAGCTCATTTTATTGTTTGATTTTCACTGTTAAAAATGTGAAGCTTTATAGTTTTTATAATTTTCTCCCCTTGTTGTTTTAAAATAGATACTATCCAAGTGGAGATGCTTTTGCATCTGGTTCAGATGATGCTACAGTAAGTACACCACTAAAAACTTATGTAAGGTGGTTTATTTCTGCCTCAAAAATTCAAATTTCCCCCGTTTTGTTTCAGTGCCGCCTGTACGACTTGAGGGCCGACAGAGAAGTTGCCATTTATTCCAAGGAGAGCATCATCTTTGGGGTCTCCAGCGTTGATTTCTCACTCAGTGGTATAAATTTCTTGCTCCAGATTCTGATGTCATCTGCATTATTGCTTCCAGAAACCACAAAATATGTTTGTGTCTGTGTATGACCTTTTAAGGTCGGCTACTGTTTGGCGGATATAACGACTACACCATAAACGTGTGGGACGTTTTGAAAGGTACTCGAGTCTCCATTCTGTTTGGACATGAAAACCGGGTCAGCACTCTGCGCGTCTCCCCCGACGGGACGGCCTTCTGCACAGGATCCTGGGATCACACTCTCCGGGTATGAAGGATGCGAGGTTTCTCTCCAGTTGATCATTTCTACACTCTTTACCAACTTTCATTGATTATACCTGCTGTTTTGTTCCTGTTTTTGTTCCAGATTTGGGCCTAAACACTCTCCAGTGGAAACTACTGAAGGCACACAGACGTTTCTGTTTGCTAGCGTACAATCAGCGAGATAGAAACTCAGTTTTGGTTGTACATAGGGCATATCAATAGAATTGTATATAATCTTGTCTTCTGGTCAGGGTAGATTTAAATATTTCTAAACTAACTGGCACGCTTGCATTACAATATGACTGAAAGAAAATAGCACAGAAATATTTAATATGTTACAGAATATATGAATGGTAGAGACTTGCATTGGTGTGGGGTAGAAGTGACACAATAAAGTATTGTATTGTGTGTGCCCACATAAAGGACTATATTTATTTGTTTTCTTCACTGGTGATAATGAAAGACGCAGTCTGAGGAGGAAAACCAAATAAATCTGACAGGGAAGGAGGAGAGTAGAGTTCCTCCCTGCAGGGCTGGAATTGGAGAAAATAATTTATATTATTTAATACTTCATTTTAAAAATTATTTAAAATACCCAATGGGCAGTAGTGAAAAGTGACGTAAAGTACAACAAGTAAAACTTGTGAAAAAAGTTTACTCATTAAAAAATGAGTAAACTGCATATTTTTAACAGCCTTCCAAATCTAAACTGAAGCAAATAAATTACATTTATGGTTAGAGTTTATAATTTTGATTTAGTAATTTTGCAATAATAAACCAGGCTTTTTTTTATTGTATGTTGTTCAGTTCTTCAAGACAGCTTCCCAGCATAAATATTCAGTCATAATAAACCACTTTCTTTCCTTTTTAAAGGACTCCAGTACTTCTATGTTACATTTAAGAAAGATTGCAAGAATGTACTCCTTCCCAAGTAACTGCGCAATGGCTGTAATTTCATATTCACTGTAATTATTTTGCTGTAGTTTAGTGTACAGATATAAAAGGGACTGTTATTCAGAATATTATAAATCCAATAAACCAAGTTTTGAATATCTTTATGTGTCTATCATTTCGCTATATGTCACAGGATTTGTTTTGCTAAAATAGGATTTTTTTTAAAAGTTTATTTTTATGTACAAAGTAATAACTCTTAAGTAAGATCCTACTGGTATATATTACTTATTTGAGTAGCACAACATTTCATTACAGCAAACTATGAAAGAAATATAAAGAAAAAAGAACAGAAAACAAACTAAAGCAAAAATAATTGGCCACAAAATGTGCGACACTAGGGGGCACCATTTTGTACCTAAAAAAAAATCTGTCTAAAACTTTAGGAGAAATTAAAAAGAAAATACATATATTTTCTGACGGAAACTCATGTGTAACGACAAGGAAAAACTAAATATATATTTACCCTTTTATTTCTTATTATGTCAGTTTTGCTCCTCCATACAAAAGTAGCCTACGAAATAGCAAAGAATGGTAAAACTAAGATCATACTTATTTTAACACGAAATAGTGAGTTCCATTAATAGTAAGAATTTGGAAATTTCAAATATGGACTTGGACATATTTTCCATTATTTGCCAAAGTTACATCTCATAATCATAGGGCAATATTTTAAGGCTTTTGATACAAATGCTAGTACTTATTATAGACCAATAAACAACCTTAACAATAAAAAAAAAATAAAAATAGCCAATGGAAATACAAATATCTTTCATCCAATACATTTTATTGGAAAGCATACACTCTCATTTTTTCATAAAGTCAATTTTTTTTTTCGTGTCCTGCTATCAACTAGTTTCCATCATTTTATATCAGCAATAAAAAATTATATATGCACACAATATGTTGGAAAACATGACTAATATTTGTCGGGCTACAGTGAACATGACAAAAGTTGGAAAAAAGACAGATTATTTTGGCGATTCTAAAACAACAACACAAAACTGTGTTAGAAGAACCTCACATTAGACCAGTTTTATTTATTTATTTTATAATTTTTATGGTATTGTTTGTTTATGACAGCATCTTTCGATTAAACTGAAAGTTACATGAACAGATTTTCACAGGGAAACAAAATTGAGCACAAATGACTTGGATCCCGGAAACGAGTCGGAATTCCCATTTTCTGAAAAGCGGAAGTGACATCACCAATACGCTTTTGTCGGTCTTCCTTAAAAATAATGGAGGATCTGTGATGTTATTTTACTTAAAGTGGCTGTTTTAAATGCCCAACAGGAAATTTATCTATAATGTATTAATATTTATTAACAGGTGATCCAATAATTGTGTGTTTTAGTACAGAAGCCACGCGGACAGTGCGCTGTTTGTTGTCAAAATGAGCGATGTTGTGGAGAAAACGCTGACAGCTCTACCAAACCTGCTCTCTTTAGACTCTCAGCCTGGCTCAGCAAAACTCTCCTCCAACTCTAAACTAGGAAACCTCATCAGAGGAATCACTGAACTAACATCAAAACATGTAAGTCGATCCTATAAAGCTCACAAAAGTTGCGACCTGATATGCTGCTGTTACATTAGCTTGCTAAACTGCTATGTTCTCCCATTAAAAATGTGTTTGTCCCCAGTAAATGTGTCGCACATTGTTAATTATAGTGCGATATAAACAGATGGTCTGTAGTTTAGTGGTTGTCGTGGAGTGTATAGAGACTTTCGAAAGACTTGTCCTCAATGGTGCGTTCAAGCGCTTGTGTTGGGCTCAGGTGTATGGTTAGCAATGTTGACGTAAAAGTTAGGGTTATTTTATTTAGTTTTTAAGTACTTTAACTTAAAAACACCTTCATAATAATGTTGTAATAAGGTTGTATTACCCAGCCTTGGTAGTACAAGGTTGTATCACTTTATAGACTGCATTAAATGTTAGGTAAACAGATGGCTGGACGATAAATTGTCCCAGAAATTATGTTGTTTTGAAACCATTTTTAATTAATACGATGGTAATGGCATAATAATGCAAGAACACAGTCATATATCAATAAACTTTAAATGGGAAATAGAAGACATTTTAAATATCCAAAATAAATAAACGAAACAACAAATTCATTATGAAACCTCTGTAAACAAAATCGTCCTTTAAAGAAAGGAGCTATTTGAGATCAATTTGATTGAAAACTTTATCGTCCAATCTTTGGTAGAAAGAGAGAAAAGAGAAAAAATGATATGTCATTCAAATGGAAATTATTGAGCTTGTTTTAATTTCTAATGTGATTATTTGATTTATTGCTTATTGTGACAGGCTGATATTAGCTGAGATTTACATAGAAAAGTGTGCGCTGATATTATCATAGCAAAAGTTACTGCATATAAAATTTTTCCTAGTTATTGTGTATAATTTTCTGCATTTCTTTGTACAGGAGGAGGAGAAACTCATTCAACGAGAGCTCCTGCTAATTAAAGAACAAGTGTCTTCCCCTAACACGACTATGGTATTCTTCTCATTGTTTCATTGTTTCATCTGCTCCAATACAGCAAATTTATCTTTGGTCATTTGTTTATTTATTTTTTCTGCTGTAATCTGATTTAGAGGCAGATGAAGGAGCTCATGGTGAGAGCGATCTACTGTGAGATGCTGGGTTACGGCGTCTCCTTCAGCTATATCCACGCCATTAAACTGGCCCAGCAAGGGAATGTTCTGGAGAAGAGAGTCGGTGTGTTTTCAGACATAAAATGATACAGTTAGAGTAGAAAAACTTCACTGTAATTTTATAAGGGAAATATCTCCTGAAGCAGGCAGTATTTTAAAAAAAGCATGGCATGTTTCAATAGAGTATAGGAGTATGTATGTAGAAAATGCATGAAAAGGAGCCAATGCTCAAAATGTTCAGATTTAGATTTTTTAAATTCTAATAATAATAGTAAAAAACACTAAAGTGTTTGTGATTCTCTCAGGTTACCTTGCTGTGTCGCTGTTTTTGAATGAAAGTCATGAGTTGCTTCTTCTCCTGGTTAACACGGTGCTGAAGGTCAGTCGTTATGGTATTTTGTAGCTTGACTGTCATGTTTCTTTGGTCACACACATTTATAAATATTTTAACACTTCATAAAAAATAGCAGAAACAAATAGCTTTGTGCTTTATTAATCAGACATTGAGTAAACCTCTTCTTGATTGATTCAGACCAGTAAATTTCCCACTTTTCTTATGTTATACACCAAACAGCTCATTGTTTAATAAATTTTGGTTTGGTTTTGTTAAAGAAAAGCTCTTAACAGTTCAGGATGTACACTTTGATAATTAATTGATTTTCTGATGGATTGTGAGTAATGATTCTATCTAGGGATTACCTGATTTTATTTTTAATATATATATAATTGTCAGGGTAAATTAAGTTAAAGCAAAGTTTGCACCAATGGATTAGTATTTATTATCTTTTCACAGAAAGCTGTAAATTTGTAGATTATGATTAGAGGTATTAAAATTGTTTGTTCTAAATTATTAGGCCCTTTTTTAAAAAAATAATCAGGCTGACATATCAATGTGCCCCATGTGGTGCAGGGAATATTTGAGGTAAGCTCTGATCTTGGCTCTGCACCACGTTATTATCAAACCTCAATAATTAAAAAAGTGATGCAGCATAGATGTGAAAATAGTGATACTTTTGCATGAGTTAAAATAAAACAGAAAATACTGAGACATTGAAGGGTTCATAATGGTATTGCGGATGTGTTTGCAGGATCTTCAGAGTACGAATCTGATTGAAGTGTGCATGGCGCTCACAGTGGTGAGCCAGATGTTCCCCAAAGACATGATCCCTGCCATCCTCCCCCTGGTGGAGGAAAAGCTCAATCACCCAAAGTAAGAAGCACTTCATGCTTTTTTCACATGACAAATAAACTTAAACGGATTGACAGATGAGTGTTTATTGTTTCAAACCTGCAGAGAAATAATTCGCCGTAAAGCCGTCCTGGCCCTGTATAAATTCTACCTGATAGCTCCAAATCAAGTTCAGCACATTCACAACAAGTTTCGCAAGGCGCTGTGCGACAAAGACCCCGGCGTGATGTCGGCTTCTCTGCACATTTACCTGCAGCTCATTCAGGTAAATAATAATAATTTAAGCATTTCATGTTGCATTTTGGATTTCTGTGGTGGAATTTGCTGCTATATGGCTTTATATTTACTTCAGGAGAATCCAGAAGGTTACAAAGATCTCGCACCGAGTTTTGTCACCATCCTGAAGCAGGTGGTGGGAGGGAAGCTGCCCATGGACTTTAACTATCACAGTGTTCCTGCTCCCTGGCTTCAAATCCACCTCCTCAGAATACTCTCCTTACTGGGGAAAAATGACCAGAGGTGATAACTTCTCACTTCCTGTTGTGTTTAAACATTTGTCCACCACAAAGTTTTTATAATTTCTTCTCTCTCTGCACAGCACAAGCGAGATCATGTATGAAATCCTTGACGAGTCTTTGCGACGGGCAGAGATGAACCACAACATCACATATGGTGTGTTTGGCCTCTTTAACAAATGTTTTACTAGAAGATACATGTTTTTTAGCCACTTACTTGAATCTCTCCTTCTTTACAGCTATTTTATACGAGTGTGTAAAATGTATTTACACCATTCATCCCAAATCGGACCTTTTAGAGAAAGCTGCAAAGTGCATTGGCAACTTTGTTCTGTCTCCAAAGATTAATCTAAAGTATCTGGGTGAGATAAGAAAGCATGATTCCTCACTGATTATTCCCCCATAATAAAAAGTTAGAGTTACACTATGATCTAATGTTTCTGTAGGTCTGAAGGCTCTCACCTACGTGGTCCAGCAGGACCCAAAGTTAGCCTTGCAGCATCAGATGACCATCATCGAGTGTCTTGACCATCCTGACCTCATCATCAAGCGGGAGGTGAGTCGGATGTGGCTCCAGTCTTTGATTTGGCGTCAAAGGTTTCCGTCATCACTGGGTTGTTAATCTGCTTTCTTTCAGACGCTGGAGTTGCTCTTTAGAATAACTAATGACCAGAATGTCACGGTGATTGTTGAGAAGATGCTGGACTTTCTGCGAATCAGTGAAGATGATCACACGACCATTGATCTGGTGGGGAAGGTGGCAGAACTGGCGGAAAAATATCCTTACAAATGCTACAGTGTTTGTCTCAAATCAGCATCTTTTTACTATGTTTTCACCACTTGGTGCTTGTAGTTAAGCGCCATACTTGTAGAAATATAGTCACATTGAGCTGAAAACAGAAACTATAATGATAATAGTTAGAAAATTTGATATTCCAGCTATTCTGCTGATTGAATGCACCAGAAGTCGCTGAGGAGAGAGACAAACCTGAAAATATTTTACATGGAGCCCAATGGAGGAAGGGCAGACATTCCTGCACTCCAGAATTGTTTGAAAAAAAACAACTATGCTACGGCAATGGCGCTTATGTTTCCGTAAAGCAGACATCCATAGCTACGTTTTGATGCTTAAATTGTTTCTCTAGAGTGAAATATGTACGAACAGCAGCATTTTGTTTGAGAAAAAAGTAGTCAAATTTGAAAAAGCGTCGGTTACTAGAGCGCAGTTGAAGAACTCCATCATTGGATTACATTATAAAAATGATAACGGCCAAAAATCTGCATAAAACTTAAATTGTGATTTTAGGAAAACCGTAAGGGATGTCAAAAAACTGACTCATTTGAAGATAGCAAAACAGCTTGTGATTTGTTTAGAAGTTGAAAGGAGTTCCTAAGTTTAAGTTTGCAGATGCAGTAAGCTGTCAAAGAGCACAAAGTTCTTGCTGAATTTTGGCGAATTCTGGAGATTTTCAATGCATTTCGATGGAGTTGCATAAAAGTTAAAATATCTTTAAAAAAAATCTAAAAATTGTTGACATTATTTGGGCCTTTTTTATAGTTTTTTGCCCAATTTTAATTTTGTCTAGCTTTCTTAGTTGTTTTGTGATTACGTTTTTTGTCTAGTAATTACAGCACTCTAAACTATTATGGTTACTTTAGGTAAACAAGTGTGAAAAATACATTTTTAGTCTTTGAGAATGAAAGAGATCTTCTTTAAGAAGCATAAAAACACTTTTCAAAAAGATTTATGCTGAACTTTCAATTTGTTTGCTTTTATTTGTCTTGTTTGTACATTTTTTCCTATGTATTTTTGCACATATGCACCAGATAATGAATGGTTTATCGATACCATGAACACAGTGTTTTCACTCGGTGGAGACTTGTTACAACCGGATATCCCAAACAGTTTTCTGAAACTTCTCTCAGGGGGTGAGTTAACCACAAATCCCACTCTTTCTGCTGGTAAACGTATTTGATTCTTATTTTTACCCCAATATTTCCAGGATTTGACAGTGTGGAGGAGGACAGGAAGTTGAGGCTGTTTGCTGTGAATTCATACATTTCTTTGCTTCAAGGAGATTCCAGCAAACTGCCACAGCGTTTTCTTCAGGTCATTTGCTGGGTGAGAGTTGCTCATTATTTTACCTCAAGGTTTGCAGACTGAGGGTGAGTGTTTAGTCCGTTTTAGTCGAGCTCTAGTACGTTTGTCTATAAAGTCCGGTTCGTTTGGGGAAGTGTGAATGTGTAGTCGAATTCAGCTGTGAACCAAAAAAGCGAACTCTCGTCCACCTAGAAACCTGAGTCTCGGTTCGGTTGAAGTGAAATCTCATTCGGTTCGAATGCAGATGTGAACACCGCTCCAAAAGCAGGAAGTGAACTACAGCGAAGTAAATGCGACCAAAACAAACAAGTGAATCTAACGCTCGTGGTCTTTTACCAAAAACGAAAGAGAAATCCTACAAGTGCTAAAATCTGACCCTACTCCATTTTTGTTTATATTTTGCAAAGAAGGAAGTTGCACTCATGTCTTCTTCTGCGCTTTTTGTGTCGTTTCCTTGAAGGGTTGGTGGTGCAGCGCCACCACAGGTGAGATAGGGAACCGGTTTTTCAATTAGTTTGGATTGTTCAAAATAGTAGAGTTCCTTTAAATCTAGACTAAACCCCCCCCCTGTTTAGAGTTGCTTTTGAAACATTATAAATGAAACATTAGTCAACACTGTAAAGTGAGATAAAGGTCTAACAAGTCTAGAAAAGTCAAAATTTAAATGTTGACGTTAAAAACGTGCAAGCTCCTCTGCTACATTTTTCTTTGTTGTTGCTGTGTTTAGGTTCTCGGTGAATATTCTCACTTGAGGGAAGATCTTGAGCCAGACGTCATTGTGAGGCTGCTGGCCAAACTGTTGGACATGAAGAGCAGCAGCAGTGAAACAAAGTGCTGGGTCCTCATGGCCATGACCAAGCTCTGCCCCAGTGGAGCGGCTCTGGCGTTGGTTCATAATGTCTCTGAAACCTACAGCAGCTCCCTGGACTCCATGCTGAGACAAAGAGCTCAGGAGCTGCAGATCCTCAGCCAAGACTCTGAACTGCAAGCCAAGGTGTTACCACGAAGTGCCAGCATGGAGCCTGTGGAGGTAATACACAAACATCATTTACTTTATTTTCAATAAATAAGCATGGAAAAAAAGGAAAATAAATGCTGATTTAATGCCTCGTGCTGTTTGACAGGCTTAGGGTTTGTTGACCTGCATGTACATGTCCTCCATGGAACAGAGTTTATTACAGTAATAAGAATAGTTACCAAACCAACAAGAAGTGCTGTCAGCAATAATCTGAGCAGCTGTTGCAGCATGTCTGCAGTCTAGAGAAGTGAGAAAGTTGAGGTTTACAGCAGGAGGGTACTGGAATGTTAATGCAGTTTGTTTTATTATAAATTATAATATTTTAACATAAATGATGTTTTAAATTTGGAGTCAGGTCATCTTGTTGTTTTAAATCTTATGTGCTTATATAAACAAATATTTAAATGTTAAAATGTGAAATCTGACTATGAAAAGAACAGAATAGAAGACGTTTGTATTGTTTGGCAAATGGGAAATTTAGGTGTAACAGCACCATCAAGTATAAAGGATCACAATAATTACAACAAATACAGTAGTAATAGTGACAATAATATACAGTAGAAAACTAACAAAATAGGAAATACAGTGCAGTTATTAGAAATAAAAATACTGTAATTGCAATCCAAGGGATGTGTAATTTTTCCAAAAATGTACATAATGTGCATTGAACATTGAAAAAGACGGACTATTTACTAAAAAAACACAAAATCTAGTATTTTTTTTCTAGTAACTTACACGTAACTTTTTTAGCAAAATATAAGAGATTGTTTTAAGTCAGTAATTCCTTAATCTTGATTTAAAAAAAAAGTTATAGTTCCACTGGCAGATTATTTAACTTACAACATGGGGAAAAATGTCTTGTTATAAGTTAAATAATTTACCAGTGGCACTAGTACTTTTTCATCGATATTAAGGAATTATTTACTTAAAACAATCTCCTACTTATTTTTGAAAAGTTACTTGTAAATTAGTTTTGTCTTATTTCAAGTGTACTGAAATATTTGTACGAGAAACTAGACTAAAGTACTTTGTTTTTTTTCAGTGCATATCAGTGCAGAAAAACAGATGTACAATAACAGCGGAAATGCCAGGGGTCTAAATAATTTTAGGTTTAACTGTTACTTTTATGAGGATTTTTTAAAGAGTTTTACACACCTTTATCAGGTAAAATGAAGCCATAATTTCAGACATGGCCCTGGCAGCTACCCAGTTTCTTTATTATTTTTAATGGGCTTGTTTGCAGCTCTAATCTCCCTATTTTCCAGGTGGATTCCTCGCTTTCATTTCTAGATGGATTTGTGTCGGAGGCGTTGGCTGCAGGCGCGGCTCCTTACAAGCCTCCTCATCAAAGGCAGGAAGAACTGTCTCGATCAAAAGGTGAAACTCATGCAAATGCTTTGGCAGAGCTTCCACTGCTTTGTTTGGGCTTGTCCTGATGTTGTTCTTTGTCTCAGCGCTGAACCTGGAGCCCTACGGCCTGTCGCTGCCCATCAGCATGTCCTCATGCAGCATCACTGACAGACAGTCTCCCACCTTGTTGTCCATCAGCTCTGGCCTCTCTGGCGACAGCACTGATTTCTCACACAAGGGCAGGTACTCAGATACGCAGCCACAGGCAGAATTAAGTGTTTTATTTATCGGAAGTTTAAATCCTGAGTCTGATTTGTTGTTTCAGCTCTATGGTTTTGAAGCTGGATGGCGTAAAGAGGCTGTGGGGCAGAGACGGCTATCTAGCTCAGAAAGAGCCGACAGAAGAAGCTCCTCGGATCGAGGCCGCCAGCCCGGTCCGGTCCGCCGACCAACTGGGCGACAACAACTCCTCAAACAGTCAAACACCGACTCCGACACCAACGCCTGAATGTGACCGGGAAAAACAGCAACTGGCGTCCTCACTGTTTGTCGGTCTGGCCTCCCAGAGCTCCGTGTGTCTGGTGAGCAGCTGAACACACACACACATGCACTCGCATGCACGCACACACACACACACACACACACAGATACATGTAAATAGATTCAGAAGACAGGACAGCTTTCTTTGTGTTTATTCTTTTGATGGTTGCCTCATGCTCGGAGTTTCAAAACCTGCAATAAAATGTGTTGCTTTCTTTCTGCAAATTTATTGAGGTTTCCTTTTATAAAGTATAAATCCAAACTTGTATGACTGAAACAATTAATAGGATTAGACCAATTAATCATGACTAATCGGTTATTAAAGTAATTGTCAATTGTCGCTAGCAATTAATCGCTGATTTAGTTAGCTATTAATCGCTAAGAGGAGTATACAGACTTAAAAAAAGGTAGTTTTGCTGAAAGAAGAATATATTCAGAGCTGTGATTAAGCCAAAACTATACAAAAATATATATTTCAAGATAATAAAAAAACTTAGATTTAGCTTCACCTGGTTCAAATTCTGTAAGAAAAAAATCTCCTATTAAGAAGCTTTTGCTTTCCAATTACTAATCAATTCATCAAAAAAAAAAAAAATTAACAAATTAGCTGCACACTGTATTGATGTTAAATTGAGCAGAAAAGGCTGATATATATACATATTTACATATTTATGTTAGAAGTAAATTTTAGCTGCAGAATAACTATATATTATTCAATTACATAAATAATCGCTGCATGCCGCCCTAATGTAGTACATTAATATAACGTGTGATAGAAATTATTTGTTGTTTTTCTACCAGATGGGAAAGTCTGACCCAACTTCCCAGCGTTTCAGAAGAAAAACCAAAGCTTCAGGGAGTTCTGAGCAAATAACCAACCCGCTTGTCTCGCCCTCTGACGGTTCTGATAACTTGCTGTATAAAAACCTGCTGGACTCACCAGACCTGGACGTCTCGCCGCCTGAACAGACACCCGGCCTCGCTGCTCCGAACGGCTCCTGTGATGCAGAAGAAGAGTCGACTGACACAGACGTGAAGGAAATCGAAACTCCTCCCATCAGAGATGAACGTGTGACAACTGAAGCTTCTCCACACGACGACCCAGACGGATCCAAAGACCCGAGTCTCACCTCGCATCTTCCAGCTGAGCTTTCTGCTCTTTCTCACTCTAAAATCACTCCTCTGTTCTCCAAACAAAACCTGGATGTCTCGGCCTGCCACGTCCAGAAAGAGGACTCAGTCGTTCTTGTTGTCTTTATTTCCAACTGCTCAGACTCTTTCCTTCAGCAGATACGACTTCAGGTCGACTCTGAAGAACTAGAGGTGCGTCATGCAACAGAAAACCTTAAAATATCGTCTTTCTGTGCATCTTTTTGAAATATAATCTCATGTTCTTGTTTTGAAGGTATCCTGCGTGTCTGATTGTCCATCAGAGGAGTTAAATAGCCACAGTGTTGCAGTTTGTCAGTATTTCCTAACTGTAAAGAGACCCTCTGTCCACTTTGATCTGTCTGCGACGGTGTCATGGCAACCGCCTGCTTGGTCGCCCCTGACGACGCAGTTCTCCTACAGACTTCCTCTAACAACCTTCATCAGGTGAGATAGTTTTGGGATTTTCTTGCATTCGTCAGGAGGGTGTTTAAATTAATCAGGGCTGAAACGATTAATCAGATTAATCATGATAAATTTATTATCGAAATAATCGTCAAATAATTTGGTAATCAATTGATCATTAACTGGAGTATACAGACTGAAAAAACTGCCATTTGCTGAAAGAACAACACAGTCAGAGCAGTAATTAAGGCCAAACTTAATTGTCTTAATTACTACTCTTACTGTAATAAGTTATTTTTTTTTATTCATATATATATATATATATATAAAATTTCTCAGTAAATATGTTTTGTCCAGAACTCCTCTAGTGCTAGTTTTAACTTTAACTGGTTCGAATTTTGTAAATAAAGATATCAACAGTTTCTCACATGTAGATTGTAAAACTCTATTTTTAGCTGAAGATGCATCTTTTGCTACTAGAGATTAAGCGTTCACTAATAGAATTATGTCATTGGATTTCAGTTAATAAGTCATTTTTCTTATTATTTAAAAATTAATTGAATTATCTGTTTACATTTTTAATGTATTTCTAATAGGGATGCGTGATATGCAACAACATCGGAATCGGCTGATATTAGTCATTTTTTAACATGTTGGTATCGGTCCATTAAATAAAACTGAGCCGACATTTATTTTTATCTGTTTATGGTTGGCTCTTTTCCAAAAGTGTCAAAACTGTAGTGAAATATATATAATATTAGTAAATATCGGCTGTCAGCCATAACTGTAATATTTTGCAGTTATATTAATAATTGCAATATTGATACCAGGCCAAATATCAAATTTGGCCTGATATTCATATCAGGCCAAATTTTTGTATTTGTTCATCCCTAATTACTAACATGGTATAAAATAAATTTAAGTGGTAAAATGAAAAATCTGCAGAGTGCCAATTTTTAAAAATCTGAACAATCAATTGAATAATCAGTGACTTAAATAATTGTTAGCTGCAGCCTTAAAATGAGTCGATTGTTTCCTGCAGAGCTTTGAGGCTTTCCACAGAGGAGTACGGAGCCATGTGGCTGGCCTTCTCTCATGACACCAAGCAGAACCTGATGCTGATCCATGACGGCCGGGATCCCCTCGCTGCCACTCTGGATGTCCTGAAGAGGAAACTTCAGCTTCATGTGGTGGAAGTTATAGGTAAACTCAGAAAAAAGGCATCCCACACAAGTAACGAGCAACTTCTTTCACCTGTTAGAGCAAAATATGTTAATTTAAAAGCTATTTCCAGGCTACAGTAGGCAGAGCATTTTAAAAATCTATATATTTTTTGTCTTTATTTTGTTTTTTTTGTTATTTAATCTGGTATATTTTATTAATATTAGAAATCTCCTTTTCAAGAGACACTTGGCCAAGACTGGCAGCAGCACAGCAACAATTACAAATCATAAAACTTAGATATTAAAATGCAATTAATAAGGATAATAAAGAAAGAATAATCACAAAGCGCAAATGCATCCATAAAAGTAAAAATAATACAACTTGCCATTAGTCAGTGCATTTAGTAAGTAAGTAAGTAAGTAAACTTTATTTCTATAGCGCTTTTCACAGACCTGGGTCACAAAGTGCTGCACAAAATATATAAAATAAAATAAATTAAAAGGAAACATACAAAGACAGTAAAACACGGTATTGAGCTAAAAAGCAAGTTTAAAAAAAGTAGAGCAGTGGAGAAAGAAATACCTTATTTACAAACTGATTTAGAGTGGCCTTAAGTGCATTAAAAAGTATTTAAATTACATAAGTTTTCTATTTGGAAACATCTTATTTTATAAATATCATAATCATATATTTATGATTTTTAAGTATTTTTTCAGGTTTGCTGTTATCAGATTATATCTGATTCTGTAAAATATTTGGTGAATTTTACTGTTTTTGATTCTTAAAGTAATTAACCCTTTCGTGCATGAATTATGATCCTTTATGTCAGGATTTTTTTCCCAAAGTGTTTCTGATTTTCTTAAGGCATAAAGAAAAAGTGGAAAATAAATTGTAGTTGTAATTTTCTCCAAATACAAAGTTGTTCTTTGGAAAATACATCAGTAGGATTAATCTTTAGGGGTTACTTGATGTCAGAATATATATATTTTTTTACCTGCAAGAGTAAAAGGAAGGACTGGATATTCCAGAGTTGCTTTTTTGTCTGTCTGCCATATTGGATTTAACAAAAATCTTCTTGCACTTGCAGTGGATGACCAGTAGTTGGCAGCGTATTGTACGACACACTAATGTCGACTTTAGTGGACTGTGTGGATTTATAGCATAAAAATTCACAAAAAAAACCCACAAGAAAATGGCTTTTAGGTAGCTGCCCACTGCACATTAATTAATTAATTAAACACATTAATTAAGTAATTAATGTGTTTGCTTCAGATGTTTAACCTCATTATTGTTCTTTTTCTAGCAGACAAACTGCTTGCTTTTACAAGTGTCAGTCATTTAAGTATGATTGAACAACTGTAAAATATGTGTAAAATATTGTGTAAAATATGCTTTGATGAAAATAATTGTTAGTATATATGAACACAGAATGAAGCACATACTTTACTCAGTGTTTATGCTGACACCTGATGAGTGAATTTTCTGTTTGTTCCCTCAGGCGTGGAAGCGATCGTGGCTTGCTGCCTGCAGCAGGATCAGCCGTGTCTCATGCACTGTCGCATGCATGATGGCATGCTGGCTGTGTGGCTGCGCTCTCCAGTCCCCGACCTGCCGGACTGCCTCCTCTACTGCTGTCAGAGAGCTCTGCAGGAGCTCTGAGGGCCTCGGCTGGCAGCACCGGAACCACTCAGAACCCCCAAGCACTGAACAAAGAGATCCACAGATCTGCAGGACACTCCAGCACCAGCTGCTGATTTGATTTCATGTATTTACTGACCGTTGTTGTTTTATTTTAATTTGTTCACAAATGATTTAAAATTATGGAAAGTCATGGCAGGTAATAAGCTCAGGGCCTCAGGGTGTTTTAAATGACACTATTGTCTTAAAACTGTTATAGTATTGTGATAAATGTTTGAGTAAATCTGTGAAACTATTAACTAAATTTATTAGTAATAAGCAAAAAAAAAGCAACAAACTTTTAAAATTAGCTTCATCTTTGTGTCTAAAATAGTCATGACAGTAAAAACTCCATAAAGGCCAGACAATAAGTGTAGTTTATTTTTTAGATAAACTACAGAGAAGTATATGAAGAAACTCACATTATAATTCACATACTTTGGAGTGTTTAGTGCTTCATTTCAGCTTATTTGCAAATTTTATGAGACTTCATTAATGCTTGAGCCATAGCTGCTCCAGTTGTGTCCTAAATCTATAACATTAGAGTATTCACTTATGTTGCAACTCTAGCATTACCTTTAACAGGATTATGTAAAAGGGAAAAAAAATCCCAGGAAAGCAGAAATCTAAAGGGATTTTTGAAATTATTATGTCTGAAAACAAATTTTTAAAAAGTTATCTTCTCATAAAGTCAATCTGAAATTGATTGTGAAAACCAGGGTTTTATTTATCTAAGTTAAAGTTTACATTAGTGTCGGTCACTTCTTTTGGAAAACAATGGGAAATGTTCTCCATCTTACCCAGCAGAGCTCTCATGCCCATGTTAAATTTCTGTCTCTATACAATTCATTGCCTGCCATGTAAGATTATCGTCTGTGCACTCATTGATTTCTGTTAACTTAAATCTTTCACTACTATATTTTCAGTATTAAAAACATATTTATTTAATTTGTTTGCTTTATACTAACTTCACAGGAGATCTGTGCTGTTGGACGGCTTTGTGAGGGTTTGCTGGTGGAGTTTGATCTATTTCTCATGTCTTATGCTGATTTAAATGGTATGGACAGTGTTTGTACATCCACAACCTTATGCCTTATGTTCAAATGCCAAGATGGCATGTTTAATTTGTGCCTGTGGTACAGAGAAGAGTCCTTGGAGTGCCTGTCGCTACATTCTGGGACTACATGAATAAATGCAACACTTGTAAACAGATCGGATTTTCTTGGTTTTATTTAAGGGACACCATATGCAAAGTAAATACAAATGGTTTCTCTTTCAACGCTTTCCAAAACTATTAATAGTTTAACTTTTACAAGCACAAATTGTGCAATTTATTTACATTTTATATGGGATAGACCAGCATATTATAGTGTGGGTAAAAAAAAAGTTTTCAATTATTTTCAAGTTTCGCAAGGAAAACAGTGCAGCAATTCTGGTCTCTAGCTGTGCGAAAATGATTTAGAACTGTGACTTCATCTGTATTTTCTGGTTAAATCAAGGTCACACTTTTCATATTTTTATTTGTAAAACTTTGGAAAACCATTTTTAATTTTCCTTCCCCTTTATTCAAATCACTTTGTGTTTATCTATAACAGGGGTGGCGAACTCCAGGCCTCGAGAGCCGGTGTCCTGCAACTCTTAGACGTCTCCCTGGTCCAACACGCTTGAATCCAACAGCTGAATCACCTCCCAAGTGCAGTCAAGTTCTCAAGAGTCCTGCTAATGATCTCATTATTTGAATCAGGTGTGTTGAAGTAGAGATACATCTAAAGGTTGCAGGAGGCCGGCTCTCGAGGCCTGGAGTTCGCCACCCCTGATCTATAATATAAAATCCCAGTGAAATACATTGAAGTCTGTCTTTGTAACATGGCATGTTCAAATGTTTGAGCCATTTTGCTTCTTATAGTGCATAAGGTTCATCCAATTTCACCTTAAATCATGATTTAAAACACACTTCTACTTTTAACCTCCAAGTTAACTAAAGATAAAAGTTCATCACAAAAGTCCACAACACAAAACATCTACATTTACATCGAATGAAACATTGCTTTCCAGGTTGAGAACTTTCTGAAACCTGGAAAGGTTTCAGAAAGACCTTTACGACTTGCTGAACCATGTTTTCTAATCTCTACTGAACAAAATCATACAGAGAATATCTAGCCATCAGTTTGTGAACATTCGTACCTCTAAATCGGACAAGCAGATTTTTGAAGGTTTGTGGAGTGGACCGGTCATTCTTTTTAAACTAAAACATGCTGTTATTGCTAAAAAAAAAAAAAAAAAGTCTAAATTTAGCTGAGATAAGAGCTATGCAATGAAACTCATCCACTTGGACTCGTGATTCTTTTCTGGTTTTATCTATACTTGTTTTCCAAACCTTTGTTATTGTTTATTGGATCTAAACGAGGCAACTTGGCTGTTTATTTTCACCAGAAAAGATGCTAATTTCTTATTTTTCTTTGCCTATTGTATCATTGGGAGAAATATCTCTTGTGTCCAATTGAAGAAAATAATTATTTAAATTTTTCTTTGTCAGTTAATGCAAAAAGCTTCATTGCAGCAGTTGTTGCCAAAGGTTGTTATTGTTACTAGATTTAGGTGGATATAACTTTTTGACAAGTGGGTCTCTTACTAAATAAAATCATTATTAAAAAATCGCTTCTTTATTTACTCAGGTTGTCTTCATTTGATAATACCTTTTGATTGTTGGATCTGTCATTCAAGTGTGACAAAAAGCAAAACGAGAAGACATCTGTAAGGGGGTAAATGTATCTTCTACCTTCTTTGAACTCGGTGAACTAATACATTAGTCAGGTATTGTTATCTGAAAGGTGAGAACATCCTCATTATTCAGAGCTGATGGTGCTTTGGCTTTGACTGCGGGGGATGAAGCGCATGCTCAGACTGTGCTCGTCCTCCACAGGCTGCTGAGACAGGTTGTTGGTCTGCCTGATGCTGCTCACAGTGCAGCCTTTGCGTGGACATACTGTGTAACGGGAGAGCAGGGTGACCAAGATTGCCTTCATCATCACCATGGCGATGTGTTTGCCGACGCAGGAGCGAGGCCCGCAGCCAAAGGGCTGGAAGAAGCGACTGGGCACCTGCCAGGCGGAGGAAGTAAAGGATCAACTGGTGTTTGTTTCACTCTTCAGAGTCACATATTGTCTACACTCACCGGGTTGTCAAAGTTGGTCAGGCTGAACTCTCTGGGTTTGGGGAAGAACTCAGTCTTGTGCATGAGTCCGATGTTCAGGATGATGTTGGTTCCTTTCCTGATCTTGGTACCTTCGATGTCATCGTCCTCCAGTGCTTTCCGCATAGTGAAGTCGACCACAGGGTGAAACCTCATGGATTCATTAATAAACTTCTCCATCACTTTCAGTCTTTCATAACTGACATTTTCCGTAGCTGTTTCATCTGTGAATGAAAGGCCACCTTTTCACATTTCCAAAGCTATTAATTTCAATGCTGGGACTTGATGTGACAGACCAACATGAAGCAATGCATAATTAAGAACTGGAAGATGATATGTACATGGTTTTATTTATTTATTAATTTCCAGAATTTTTTATTTTTTTTTTAGCTGTAATGTATATTTGTATCAAACAGTCCTTTGGAGAACAATCTTTTATATTTATTTACATTTCATTGCAGTTCTGGTTGTATGTTTACAGTTATAGTCCGACTATAACCCAACTCTACTTTATACTCCTCTAAATACTTATTATTAACCTGCCTGCTTTATTCATTGTTCTTCATGGTGCTGTTTGTTCACAAATAGTCTCTAACAAATCTCCAAGGCCTTCTCTGAACAGCTGGATTAAATCAAATTTACTCAGACAGAGGCGTCACTATTTTTAATCAGGCGACCTCTGAGGGCACCTAGGGTACTAGGAGAATAATGGTGAGTTCCAGTTGTACTCAGTTATGGGAAATTCCAACTTCATAGTCAGAAAAATCAACTGGAATCCCCCTCCTCCCCAAAACGGATTTCCTACTGGGAAACTGGGAGCAACTACCCCTATTTACGACTCTTATTAAGCCGGACTAAAAGCACTGCTTGTGTAACTTTTACATGACAGAACAAAGTGCACTAATTGTGACTCTGAGCATTTTCTCTCACCCAAAACGGTGCTCATCTCCTCCACAAGCTGCAGCTCCACCTTCGGGTTTTGTTTCAGCAGCATCAGCATGAAGAAGAGGCTGATGGAGAGTGTGTCAGGAGCTGCGATCACCATCTCCAGCACACACTGCCTGACGTTATCAGCAGAGAGCTCCCCATGGTTCTGTTGGGACAGCAAGTAATCTAACTACAGTGCAGAGTTACCTCCATCATGTGGACAGCAGAAGAAACCGACCTGTGCAAAGATGAGCTCTGTTGCAAAGTCAAGGTCGTCATCCAGCTTCTCCGTATCATGAATGATTTGTCGTTTGATTTCGAGCAGACTCTCCATTGCATCCTGCAGCTCTTGGCTGTTAGTGGTGCAAAATAGAAAGTTGATGAAATCTCAAATGAAATGTGACATTAAAGTCATGATTTAAGGCTCTTACGCTGCTTTTTTATGTTTGTCGTAAAGCCATCCAATCTTGAAAAAGATATCAGGCTGGATTAGAACCGTTTGCCAGGTTTCAAAGTAGTTATGGATTTTTATAAGCAGCTCCTTCTCTAAAAAAAAAAAAAAGAAGAATTGCACATTTTCAGCCAAGACGTTTGGAAGATGCAAAGTTTGAATAAAGCAACTGACCATTGAGAGGAACCCTGAGGAACAATTTATTGGAGATGTCCACTACGATGGCTCTCAGGAGATTGAGGGCGTCCACATGTCCAGAGGGGTCGGTCATGTGCTGGAGGTGGTCCAGGTGTTTGGCTGTGGAGCTCACACAGATTCCCACGGTCCTCTGAAGGCTGGGGCCTGACAGAGCTGCGACATCAACACAAAAATATGCAGTAACTCATTGAAACAGCGGTTTAGTCGTAAAACATTTTACCGCCAAACTCTGAAATGTGCTTAATATCCAGAGGTTGTTACCTTTAGAGAAATATGTCCTAGCTTGTTTCCAGAGTAAGATATTACTGTTGAAAATGATACCCCTCCCCTCCATCCCAATGCACTCAAGGCCTCTTTTGCTCCCAAATCTGGATGTGTAGTGAGGGCTCCTCAAAATGTGGTAAACTGCAGAGGACCTGCAGCAGAAACCAGCATTTATTTTTATTTAATTTGTTCTTAATGCTTATTCTTTTTAAGTGTGTCTCCACATTTGTGACACATTGTCACTACTCGATATGTGACAGTTTACTCCGAAGTCAATCCACATTTGGAAAAGAATAACCAAAAGGTGGAGGTTTCTCACCTTTCCTCAACCTCAAAATCCAATATGGCTACCTAGCATATAAACGCTAATAACAGAGAGGTAAAACTCATTTAATTGCACTTCTGATCATTTGTTCCTATATGTTTCTTTTTACATGTTGTCCTTTTAAAACTTGCAACTTTGTATAGGTTGCTGCAATGTTTAAATGTACAAAATACAGAGAAGTACATTAGCTGGCAATTTACGCAGATTTTTGAACCTTAGACTTAAATTTAATCAAAACTCATAGTTTGATGTTTTGTGATCAAATTAGCTGACTATAGTTTGTAATTTATTGCAAAAAACTTTGTGCAATTCCCTGACAGCAGGACTTTTTTCCCTCATGTTGCAATCTTCCTCACTGTGTTAAATTAAATGATTGTGGTGCTACTTATTGTTAAAAAATATCCGTTGATGTGGAAGTTTTTTTTTTCCGACTAATATTCACCCAAATAATTTTTCTTCAGTGCAAAATCTTGCTGCTGCATTTAAAATATCTGAATAAATCTTAACTTATCTTCATCTGTTGTGTGAATATCTCTTGTTTTTTATGTCAAAACACTGACCTGCTGAAAATGATGGTTTCCTCTCCATTGATCCAGACCCGGACGGTGCTGCCATATTTATTATTGTAGTAGTTGCAGGCTGTTCCAATCCCGGTCCAAATGAATCTGCTGTAGGAAAGGATCGGACCAAGTCCTGCACAGAAACAGGGTCCTAAAGCAGAGAGAAGTTGTAAGTCAGTCTGCAGCGGATCTCAGTTCACTTTTCTGAACTGTGGCTGGTTTTCAAAATCACTTTCTCTTCCTAATTTTTAAACAAATTTACAAATGTTATTTTCTTGCAAAGATAAGAAATTCAGTTTTCCCTTTCAAATTTTGAGATTTATTTGTATTCACAATTATTCTTATGGTGATTTATTCACCAGTTTATAGCTCTATTTTGCAGAATGAAACCATTCTTTTCTGAATTAATCAGACTGTACCTGGTATGTGTGAACTCTGTGTTTGGCTCCAGGTGGTGATGAGCAGAAACAGCAGCAGCAGCAGCAGAAGAAGCACAACGGGGTTGACTCCACACAGACTGTGAACCTCCATCATGGTGAGGATCTCTGGTAACATTGTCTCCTCTATTCGTCCAAAGCGGTTGTGTAAAATGAAGGTTCGCTCCCGTCTGTTGGTTGGAAAGAGTTTAAGCCTCCTTAAAGCAGCATATAAACCAGCCCTCCTCTTCCTCTCTTTTAATCCTTCTGTCCTTCAGTGTTGGGAGGTAACAAAACACACTGACACTGAACTTCATACAGTGGATCTCGGAGGTGTACACACCCCTGGCAACTTGCCTCCTTTTTTGTAGCGTAGTAAGTAAGATCAATAAATCATGCAAAACTTCTTCCATATAAAATGTGACATGCATCCTGTGCAATTCAATGGGGAAATAAATCTGTTTGAATGAGCAAAACCAGTGCAGCAACCTGGTTGCATAAGCGTTCAGTGTTGAGGGTTTGTAGGGATTTTCTCACTTTGCCATGCAGATGTTGCTTAAAACTACCAGATTTGGAATGAACTTCTTGTCCACAACCATTTCCAGGTGACCCCACAGATTTATATTTCATCTCAAGATTAGGAAATCCTGGGTTGAGCTTTAAATTTTCTCTCAGGAAGTCATTCTTTTCCTGTTTTTAATGTAAGCTTAGATTCACTGAGACGCTGAACACATAAGTTGGTGTGTAGACACCAGATTTTGAAGCAGAACTGAGTCGCATTCAAAGGTTCATCCACCTGCATACAACTTGATAAAAACCCCAGTTCTAAGAAGAGGTAAACTCAGAGTACAATGCTGCCACCACCGTGTTTCAGGCTTTGGATTTCTTTTGGTGATGTGAAACTTGTTACTGTAAAAGTTGTGTTTCAGTTTTATCAGACCATAATATAATTTACACACTCAGAATTTTAAGAAATTTTTCACCAGGCCTGGAGCTGAAGTGTCTCCAACTTTATCTGTATTTATCCAACTAAAGTAGGCACATCATGGCAGGTTTCATATCTTACATCCTTATTTGCATTTGTTTTATGTTTAGCGTTCTCCATTAAACCCAACCTTTATGTATTTTTCTACTTTTTCTCTAGTTTCAACCAATTAATAGAGATTCTATATTGCTTAATTTACAGAGTGACACAGATAAATGATTATAAATCTTATTACTTTCCATAAATTGAGTAGTGTTGGTCAATTCACATACACAATCCAACAAATTTTATTTTGAAATATGCTAAGGCATTAATTTGCTAAAAAAATTGGAAGCACATTTTTGTGGTATGAAAGTTGAGATGCAGATACTTGATCATGCAAAGATTTTGAAAAAGAAAATTAATGCTTTTTCAGAAAGCATTTTTTTTATGCTTTCAAAAAGCATAATTTTTTTAACAAAACTAAAAAAAAAGTTACTTTTTGCAAGGATTTTCTAACAAAACTAACCTTTGTTAGTTTTTGGTAGCAGAATTTTTAACAAAAACAATTTTTTTTCTAATTGTCACATTACACCCACAAATACATAATATTTGCAGATACCCAGATAATGCAATTATTTGATTATCTGGATAAATTGCTTAGTGTAAAACAGTTTCTAAAATTAATTTCCAATTAAACAAAATAGAAAATGGTGAAATAAAACAAGCTACAACAGAACAGAACACAGTAAAATGAGTTACATTAAAGAAATGCTACTAACCTCCTCTCCTGAGAAGTGGAAGTGGGATTTGAGGAGCTGCAGAACTCCCACCGCTCGTTTTAAAGGTGGTCTACATTCCTCCACCAAATAAATAACAGTGAATTGAGTGTTTATAAATCCTTGGTAGGGCCTTCACTCCACTGGTTGCTTGGAAACTTTGCCACTTTTGGGTTACAAGGACTGTTACATGGCAGTGAACTGCCAGCCGGGTCAGACAGGGCATGTCTAAAGCATAAATTAGCTTGAAAAGAACAGAGAACAGTTTTTTTCATTGAGATGAGATGAATACAAAAGGATCTACTCTTTTTTTTGAGCATTGTGTGAAGTGTGTTTTTTTCTTCGGCTTTTTGTGCAGAAAAACCACACGGTCCAATTCATCAACCAATGAGGCTTTTCAAGGGGAAATGAATTAGTTGGGTCAGGCTGACCCTTGTCAAAGGAAACTGGGACTTGCCCAGAAATTCAAGGAGGGAAGTAGACAAATGAAAATATATGTATGCATAGGAAGTGGATCGACTCATCTGTATTGAGTTTCCCTTTGAACTACCGCTTTATTTTCTGCAAAAACTTTAAAAGGAATAGATAACTTATAAAAAGCTTGAGTTCAGAAAAGGTTGTCCTTCAGCTTTTCTACATCAGAAATGCTCCTAATTTGTCTCTTGCTGTTCAGCTCTGCAGTTCCCCAATAAACCTGGTTTACTCTTTGCAGCTGAAACTATTTAATATCTGGAATTCGAGAGCTGTAGTGCTTTGAAAAAGTTTTTCCCCATAAAGATTTCTTTTTTTTTGTCACACCTAAGCATCTCAGATCATTAATCAAACTTTATTATCACACAAAGAGAACTTTAGTAAATAGCCACTTTCAAATGCATAAAAAACCCCCAAAAAACATCCAAATCAGCCTGACCCGGTTTGGAAAAGTAATTGCATTCCCAGCAACAACTCTCATCAAGGCTTTGCAACATCTGGCAGTTGTTTAAATTCAGCCACATTCATGCATGAACAGCCTGTTTAAGGCAATGCAGCAGCATTTCAACTGGATTAAAGCCAATCATTTGAGCAGGCCTCTACAAAGCTTTTTGTTTTTTAATCTTAGCCATTTGGAGTTGAGCTGGTGTGATCATAGTCCTGCTACTCATCTCAGGTTATAAACCGATGGCCAAACTTTCTCCTTCTGGATTTATAGAGAGATGGATTTATGGTTGCATAATTTTGCAACAAGTCGTCCAAATGCTGAAACAGCAAAGCACCTTGTGAGTATCACACTACCTTTTCTATAATGATGTTCTTTTCTGAAATGCTGTGTTGGTTTGGAGCCAGACGTAACATTACTGAACACGTACGTGTTCAGTAATACAAAAAGTATGAACTTTTTGTATCAAAAAGTTCATACAATATTTTCCCAAAAATACTCGAGACATTTATGTTATTTTTGCCTCGGAGCCATTTTGCTAAACTAAGAACTCTGGCCTTAACTGAGGCAATGAAGGTTTTCCATGCTTTCCATGTTGTTCTGAGTTTTTCACCTCCTGGATGAGTTGCCGACGCTCTCATGGAGCAGTTTTATTACACTGCAACAACACAATTTGTTGCACTAGTTTCTTGTGCAAATATCTTAGCATACATGAAATAAGACAAAATTAACTTAAAAGTAACTTTTCACTAAGATGTAGAGGCTAATTTCAAGTAAATAATTCCTTTAAAAAAGTACTAGTTCCACTGGCAGATTATTTCACTTATAACGAGACATTTTTCCGATTAATTTATCTGCCAAGTACCTTTTAATAAATATTAAGAAATTATTTACTTAAAACAAGGGGCTAAATCTTGCTGACAATTAACTTTTCAGCTTGTCTTATTTCAAGGTTGCACCAAAAACTAAACCAAAAATACTTGGTAAGGTTTTGTGTTTTTGCATTGTAGTCTGGCAACTTCCAGGAAGGCTTGTTGCGTTTCAACGTTTTCTCCATTTTTGAAGTCCTACAGCTATAGAAATGCCATTCTAATCTTTTCCAAACCAATCAATTATTTTGTTTCACTTTTTATTTCTTAAAATCAGGGAACAATGTGTTGCTTTTTAGATCATCCAGTCTACTTTGTGTAGTCGGACAGGCTTCATTTAGGCTTTTCAACAACTAATCAAATCTGGATTTGACCTCTGAAATTAAACTCCAAGAAATGTGGATTCTCATCTATCAATTAATTCATTATTTATCCTGAACCAGTTTTGTTTAGGTGGATTCATTCCCCTGAATAAGTTAAATATTTTGAAAACTACACTCTCATTTTGGATATTCTCTAGATATCTTTGTGTTTTTGATGTAAAAATTTGCTTGATAACCTGACATAAAATAAATCTTTACTTTTTCCTGTGCTATATGGGAAAGAAAAGGGATGTTTTGGCATCCACACGTCCTTCCAAATGGTCCGTCATTCACAAAGCTCTGTTGTTGACTCTAACAGTGTTCTCCTTGTTTCAAACCTAGTTATTCCACTACTAAAGCATTTTCAGTGGGTTGTGCTGGTGATAATATTGAAAGGAGAAGCACTAGAATGATGAGACGTGCTACCCTGTCAGTGGGATGTCATTCTTAAAATATGCCTGTTATAGCTGCTTCTAAATCAGGCAATGTTTCCCAGATGCTTGTTGCGCAATGACTCGTGCTGCAGTCGCACGGACACATTTTGACATGTTTATTTCTCTCCAGTAGCTTGAGTGTGACGTCTCATCTGTTGGCCGCCTCTCAGATATGTGCTGTGTGTGCTGGTGAGGTTCAGAGATCAGATATCCTTGCAGCCGAGGAGCGGGGAACGGCACACCAAAAACATGAAAGACAGGCGAGAAAGTTTTCCCGTGTGGAAAACTTTGCTGGTGGGGATGTCTGTGCTGCTGCTTCTGGGCTGTGCAGGTTTGGTTCTGCTGTGGGTTCAGCACAAGGAGCTGGCAGAGGAGCTGGTCAGGCTGGAGTCCCAGATGCAGGAGTTGGCACAGTGCTGCAGGCGGCAAGCAGGACTGCTGCCAGATGAACTCGGAGAGCCTGGAGAGTTGAGGAAACTCCGGCGCAGCAGACGGAACCAGGAGGGAGAGCAGGACAAGATGATGCTGGTCACATACTCTGTGGTTCCTGTAAGATAACTCATTGCTTGCACATTGAGCCTTGTTTACTTACTGTTTAATATTTACCTATTTTACACACAGACAACATTAACATTTGAAAAGGAGAAACACGTGGGACCAGGATATAGTAAAAAATGCTAATGTGGGCATTTATCGTATTGTTTATCATTGAAGGGATAAGAATTGAGATTTATTGTTTTCACAATAGATTCCATTTAATGACATATTGTTGAGACTGTTATCTTTTACTATTTTTATTCACTAATTGCTCAATGAGAGTATCAATGAATGTAAATATACTAAAAAATAGGATTAGTTGCAGGAGGTTTAGTGATACAAATTACACTTTTTTGGTGACTACTAGTGTCCTAAAGAAACATATTACAAATAACATGTTTTCCAAGAACAGTATGAAAGTTGATGGTAATTAAGTAAGATTTAACATATTATAAAATGGTAGGAAGGTAGTATAATTATTAATTACATACGTGTTCAGTAATGTATTGTTCAGATCTCACTTATACCAGGCAAATCAATCAAACAGTTCATAAAACCATGTCTGATATTTATGCAAACATTTTATAACTAGTATATGTCATAATCTCATCTGGTATGTGATCAAAAGATGTTTCTGCAATTCATTCAGTCCTTGGAAAACTGAATGGGACAGTTTTCCAAGAGTTTCAGCAGTTCTTTCTAAGTAACAAAAATTTGTCTGTTTTCCCATTTGGCGGAAGACAGCTGTGTGTGTTGCTTAAAGAATGCATGAGTCTGTTACAGTGATTTGGAGGGGTGTGTGTTTTAATGCCTGCCTGGATAAAACGTGGAGTGGCGGAGCATGCCTGCTGCTTTCTCAGCTCATACCCTGAAAGACCTGGCACTTCATCAAAGGGGAAATATACGACTTTAAAGCGGCTTTGACATGATCAATGGTTCAGTTGTTGTACTGAAGTTGATTTGATCTACTTGAGTGAAAAATGCTTGCAGATATAAAAGTTGTACTAAAGCTTACTAATAAAAATCTACGTTTCATCAGCTTTAATTGAACAAATGAAGTGTGCCAGGTTATATTAGGAACATTATGCTTGGAAATGTTTAGTGTTAAGATTCTGATTATCTGAGTAGCAGATTAATCACAGTAGATGCTATGATTCTAATGATTGTCTTTGTGTTTGTTTGTTTTTTCAGATCAAAGCCTACCTAGATCTGTGCAACAGCTCCAGAGGATTTTGTTTAATTGGTGGAAATATTTTATATTAATGCACTGTTATTTCTTTACAGTTCCGTTACTTTTCAAAGCTTAACTTTAATTTTATTTCTCCTTTTTTCCAGGTCCACCTGGACCCCCAGGTAACAAACTCACACTTCAGTAAAGGAGTTGCTGTGTAACTCCTTTACACAGGAGCTGTGTAAAGTATTGCTGTATTGCATAAATGAGTATTTTTGCGTATCAGGTGTGCCAGGCCCACCAGGACCGGCGGGTGCGCCGGGCCCGCATGGCAGACGAGGACGACCAGGTCAGACCCTAATCAGATCATCCAGAGAAAGCCCTTGTGTTTAACAGTAGCGCAAACAGATGAAGAAACCCAGACACCAAAGTTGTTTCCATGTTTCAAACAGTCTGTCATTGTTCGACTGCGATTGCATAATCTGGGCATCCCACTCACTGTCTGCAGGGCACTTTGTCTGCAGCTGCATGCATGTTTACTGCACTGAGGTGTTTGTTTGTTGCAGTTAAATAATGCGAATTATGGAACGTTTTTATTCAATGTAAACAAGAAAAGCAGCATGTGAACAACTTATTTTCTACATCCAGCGATGGCTCCCTTTTATTTTGAATCTCTAAAGGAACTTGTCATGTCCTGTCATGTTTTACAAGATTCAGAAAGAGTGGCAATTAACTCAGGCTCATCCTGATTTTGTGGTTTAGACTTTTGTTATGGCAGTTTTAAATAATCATAATGTGTCAACATATTTTAAACAGTTGGCATGTACCATGAGATGTAAATAAGTCTCTAAAAGTGAGCGACGGTTCAAAGGAAATGGATGCATTTTTGATTTTTTGTCATAATTAGATGTTTCAGATCTTCAAGTAAATTTCAAAACCAATGACATATAACTTGATTAAACAAAAAAAAACATCTGTGATTTGCGGTAAAATACAGGCAGAATTTTACCATATAAATCAAATTTTTTCCATATTTGTAATTTATTTATTTTTTTAAGTTGTACTAGCTCCCTAAACCAAAGAACTGTTTGTACGATCTTTAGCAGCAACAACAACCACCATTAGCAATAACTGGCAATGAGTCATCTGCATTTTTGTAGAAGAATTTTGACCAAATGTGAACATGAACAGCCTGTTAAAGGTCACAAAACATCATATCAATAGGCTTTTAATCTGGACTTTAACCATTCAGATGTGGACTTGCTGGTAATCTAGTGTCTAACCCAAAAGTGTTTGAGTTTGAAGGGAACATATTGTACAAAATTTACATTTTCCATGTTTTTGTATTTCCGTTTCGGTTTCTGCTGCTTCTAAAAACAGACCAAGCGCTTAAAAAAAAAAGACACCCAGACAGTTTTTTTCAGTAAGTTAATGCTTTTTGGTATCTGGAAAATTAACAGTTTAAAAAAACCTCCAACATGTTACATCACCAATCAGCTGGCACTACCTGTTACCTAGCAACCTCGTTAAAGCCCAGCCCATCACCTAGCAACCCAAACAGAGTTCCAGCACCTTTGGTCAGCTGGTTTTACTGCTGTACAATGACTGCTGGAGAAGACAAATGTTTTGTTGTTGACTTACCATCCAAAAACCACTTGCTAGTTGGTTGTACAGGAGGCTCTGCTTCTGCTTTTCAAAGATTTACAGTTGTATAATTGTGCATCTGTTTGCAGCCATTTTAACATGTGAGTGTAAATGTTGCGTTGGATGGATGGGGTTATTCAAGCAGCAAAGCAGCTACAGACTATCACACCACCATGTCTGATGTTCTTTTTCCAAAATGTTTTGTTAGGTTTACTCCAAACTGGATTCTCTTCTTTTGAATAAGTTACACTTTTGCCTCTTGAGTCCATAGAATATTTTCCCAAAAGTCTTGAAATTCATCAAGATATTTCCAAAAAGTCTCACATGGACCTTTGTGTTGTCTTTGGTCAGCAGTGGGTTTTGCCTCAGAACTCTTTTCTTATTGTTGACTCATAAACTCTGACCTTTACCAGGGCCTAAATGTGATCTTGGAGTTGTTTTGATTGGCCGATGATTCACCACTGCTCCATGTTTTTTTTTTTGTTTGTGGACAATGGCTCCCACTGTGGTTTAATTATCTGAAACAAATGTGCCTTGTCAAAGCAAAAAGTCTTAGACAAGGACCTGAGTTAATCTTGTTGCCATTCACAGTGAGTAGAACAGAAGGGGAGAACTGTAACAAATATTGCAGAGTGAAATTATGCAACTGCAGTAAAAGATAATGGTTTATGCATTAGTTTATTAAGGAATCTATGTGTCCTAATACTGACTACTTGTTTTCATGAAGGTCCTCCTGGTCCTCCCTGTCCTGCTTGTTGTCCAACTGAAGCAAAAAGTAGGAATTACAGAAATAAATCAAAGGGTAAGAACAGCAGCGATTAAAGAAAACAACGTGGTTCTTCTTCACACAGGAAAAGAAACAGAGAAGAAATGAAACCAACAAAAGATATTTTGTAGTCGGCCAAAAATTGTGGGTTTCTGGCTGCATTAAGAAATCAAATCAAAGTGCTAAACAGAGAATTAAAAACAAATTAACATGTAAAAAAAACCCATTAAAATTATCAAACTAAAAGTCTAGATGATTCCCAGTTAATTATGGTTTAAATATTTAAATTATTTTCATCATATATTTTAACTAAATATGTCACTCGTCAATTTTTTTTTGTCTGTAAGCTAAATTTAGATGTATTTTATAGTAAGCAATTCTTTAAATTAATTTAAATGAATTTTAAATTTCCTTTCCTGGACGCCACCAACACATTATTTGAGCACAAAATTCAACATGATTGTTAAGACAGTTTTGACTAAAAAGCTTTAATAAAGACGATTTAGATGCAAACTAAAGTATGTTTAATTTATTTCTTTACTCTCAGATCGAGTTACATCACATCCAGGCGATGAAACCAAAGACGTTCTGAATGCTACTGGACCCGTGAAGCTTCAGGACACAAAACATGGTTTGTAAAAACTGACAAAGGGGGAAAAGGCTGTTTGAGAAATTCTGTAATAATGTCTTAAGAATAAAATCTAATATTCTGACTGTTTTTCTAGAATCTGTATCTTTTCATCAAGAGGTTAATGTTTCACTGAACAATACCAGAACCGAAAATGTCACACAGACACCAGTTACACCAGGTGAGAAATCTGTTGTTTTGAGCTTTTAATCAAACAAATCCTTTATGTACAAAGTCTCTCAAACTTTACACACACCCGTTAAATTTCTGTTTTATGTGATGCAAAAAATGAGATCATGATAAATCCTTTCATTAACTTTTATAGTAAAAATGGGGCATGTATCCTGTGAAATTAAGCAAAAAAACAAACAAACAAATGTGTTAAAAGACAAAAATGTAAAACAAGAACTATGTAAAAAAAAGTTTCAATAATTGAATAAGTTTCCAACTCCTTAAACTAATATTTTGTTGAAGCTTCTTTTGATAGAGTTTAAGTTTAGTGACTAAATTTGGTAATATTTAGTCATGCAGTTCTTGCAATATATCCGACAGTGAAAAAATTTCTTACTCAAAGCCTTCTTGAAGTCACCCAAAAGACTTTCAGCCAAATTTAGTTTTTGTTCAACTATTTAAAATGTTTGTTATTTTCTTCTAAATTCATAATTTTTATTATTTGCAAGGATATTTGGACTCCTTGTGATGCTGGAAAATAAAATTCACCTCCATCTTTACCCTTACAGCAGACGCTCTTAAGTTTTAGAACAAAACTTGACAAAAATCCCAGTTTATTCTGAAGAAGGGAACCCCAAAGCATGCTACCACCACCACCGTGTTTTGTTGTGATGATGCTCTGTGTCGTTTTTGGGCCAAGCACATGTTTTGGAACTTTGGTCCAAAAATTTGCTTTCATTGGACAGAAACATATTTTTGGAGATCCTAGCCCAACCTGGATGTTTTGAAACATCTGCTGTGCAGCCTTCATATGTGCAGATTACAGCAGATTACTGTAACATCTTGAGCACAAATCGTACGTGTTGAAAGCTTTTGCAGCTCCCTCAGTGTTGTTGTCTTTTTGATAGTTTTGGAGAAATGGACAGTGTTTGTGTTTTTCCTATATTTTCTTCAGTTGATCACTGTCTTCACTCTACCATGCTGTTGAAAATTGAATAAGGAGCGCCAATACTTTTTTTCTTTACATTTTTCCTTTGAAAAATGTAAAAATAATTTATTATGGTAAAATGTTTTTATTTATTTATTTATTTATTTTACCAGGCATTGTAGACTTTTGTGAGGCACTGTGTATTTTTATTTGTATTTAAAATGTTCCATCAAACTGCCTCCTAGTGTTTCTAGCTGTTGACTCTGGTGGAAACATCGATCCTTCAACTGGAGGCTCAGATGTCACTGATAGTGCAGCAACAAGTGGTAAGGAGGTCTGATATTACACGAGTCCGCTTTTATTTCCTGCAAAGTCTGATTCATTCATGTTCGGAAGATTTATTACAGTCATTTTCATCTAAAAAAAAATCTAATCTGGGCAGGAACTTTATGATTTAGGCCAACAATGAGAGTATATTGTGCCATCTCTGTCTCTTTTGCCTTAAATTATTCCACTTGTGTGTTTTCTGCAGAGTTGGTTTCGCCTCGTCCAGACTATTCACCTGCACACTGGATGAACACCAGCTCAGAAATCAGAAGAGAAACATTAACACATTTGACAACAGGTAAATTCTGGGACTTATTCATAACATATTTTACTCAGATTATTTTTCAGCTTGCTGCTATAAATTAAAAATTGGTATAAATCCAGCTATAAATTAAACAATTTAAATCTATACTGTATTTTTATAGTGTCACCAACACTGAATGCTGACCATGATGACAAAGAAGACTTGAACACTACTGACTCTGAGAAACTTCGTCATAGAAACTTTAAACCTGGTATTGCATTTATTTGAGTATCAAAGATGACCTTAGATAACCGAACTGTAATCCTGTTTAATTTGTATGAAAAGTAAACATCCCTTTCAGATAATTATTAACTTCTCTTTATAGAAATACCAAAACCTCCTCCAGCTGAAAATATTCTGAATGGCTCAGAGTTTAAGGAACATCTAGACACAAAACGTGAGCCTGGTAAGATTCCACCACTGAGATGTATCTAAAGGTAGAGCATAAAACAAAACAAAAAAAATCCAACAAAAAATGTTTCTTTTTTTCAATAGAGTCAGAGCTGATTTATAAAAATGACTGGGACTCTAAAAATGTCACAGAAGGCGTTATATTCATTAGCGGTAGGTTTGACATTTTCATTGTTGTCATTTACTGGAACTGAAATACAATGAGTAACATTTATTTCTACATTAGATGAAGTTGGTGAAGACCAAAACAAGAACACCTTTCATGCCAGCAGGGTGCAAACGAGCTTCGAAAGTGGTACAGGCATGGCAGTGTGATTAAAATGCCTCTATGTTTTCTGTTCTGTAGTTAAAGTTTTGGTTCAAATAATGAAGCATGTATTGTAATTCCTTATCAAAGATCCTAAACTACAGGAAAATAGGAGACAGTATCGGTAAAACAATTAAAGAATTGTGAAATATTTGATTTATGAAGTTAATATTATGTACTATATATGGTGTAAACTGCATAGTTTATATAAGTTTCAGACTTCACTGTTTCAATGCTGCCACATTTGAATCTTGTATTTATTTTTTCAGAACTACCAACATTACACTCAGATAATATCACCAGAGAGAATATTTCTGAATATAACAATCAACAAAAAACAAGCACACATCCTGGTAATAAAACAACTTTTTTCTCTGTTTGACTGAACTATTATATAATGTTGCATTTCTTTTTATTAAAATTTTCTCTGCAACCAGAATTGTTTGATCATGGAGACCACAGCAGGACTCTCAATGATTCAGAGGGTAAAAATGTTACAGATGGATGGATCAAATTATTACGAGGTCATTAACCTTCAAAACATCATCTTTTTGTGCTGAAATGTAATATCTAATTGATCATTTTCTACTGCAGGAGCACTTGGTAAAATCCTAAACAGGGATGCCTTCAATGACAGCCAGGTCAACACTGAAACAAGATTTGAAAGAGGTAAAATGTCTTAATTTATTTGATACAATGTACAGAAAGCCATATATTTTCAATTTAATTGAATTTGATGCAAACTCCAAATTTCTAACTGGTGCACAGTAATTCCTGTGTTTAATTGTGGAAAATTTCCATCTTAAAAGATGTAATTGCCTTCGCACGCTCACGTCAGTTCACCTTTAAAAAGTTACACTCGTGAAGAGTCATTGTGTACAGAGTGATATATTTAAAAATAGCATAGAAACTTCAAACTGTTTTCTAAACTCTGAGACCATGATTTCCAAAAGTTACATTTAGGTAACAAAAACTGTTACCTAAATGTAAAAGGACGACCACTGAGCGACTCCACCGTTGCTTGTGCATGCTTTTCAGTCACACATTTTCCTTCCACTCAACTTTCCATGAAAATGGTTAGATGGCAGGCTCTATGGATAGCCTTCTTTAACCATTACTTTTTGTATCTTATCCACTTTCTGCAGGATGTTTATTGCCGTGGTTCTATATATGTAGAATGTTTTGGGTTTTGGGTTTGTATAAACTGTAATCCAGAATCATCAGATTAATTTATAATATCTCACTATATGTGTAATGAATCCAGTTCAAGTTTGTTAGTTGAAATAAATAAATATACTAACTTTTCTCTAATGTGCTCATTTACAGTTATCTCATTTACAAACCTGAGATAACTGTTCTCTGAACTGGACCCTGTTCTTTTGTTTTTGTTTACAGATCCACCAATACGAAATGCAGCTAATATCACCAGAGACGCTAATGATGTTTCTGAATTTTACAATCAGATGAAAACTCAAGCTGAACCTGGTAAACCAAAAATGTTTTCTTCCTCATCTTAGTCTGAGTTTTTCTGTAGGAAATGTGTTAAACTTCTTTTATTGAAATTTTATTTAGAACCAGAACCATTTCATGAAGGTGTTGCCAATGGGACTTTGAATGATTCAGAGGCAACAAATGCTACAGAAGGATGGGGCAACACGTTAAGTGGTGGGTGAGCTTTGTAAATAAATTTTAAAAAAAAAATCTACATTTGTGGATTGTATTCATATTAAAGTGGTTAATGTTTGTATATCATTTTCTACCACAGATCCACTTGGCACAGACCAGAAGAAAGACACTTTGAGTGACAGAAGAGACATTAAAACAAGCGTTAAAACTGGTAAAATATCCTCATATATTAGATATAAGTGCAGAATAACTGTCTAAATTACATTGTAAACAAATACATGTTTATGTAGAAATTTAGTTCCTATTATTGCTTTCCTAGATGATAGAGTATTCAAAAAACCAATTTAAAACAATGAGAGTAATTGAAGTTGCCCTTTGGTGTTCGCCTTTGTATTAATAACATAGTTAAAGTGTTGGAGCAACTCCATGATTTATAACAGTTCACTGTTTCACTGTTGAGTTTATAAAACATGACTGTTTTCTAAAGAGCAACAAGTAAAATGTGAGTGTTAAAGTCAAATTACAGAAATATACAGGTGCATTTAAATATATAAAACATTTGAAATGTCAAATTATTTCAGTAAATCAATTTAATTGAACAAATTCACTATTCAGTAATTAAATAGAATTTGTTTTCCAATCCTCTAAAGCCTGCTATTATCCCTATTGCTTGTCCACTGACCTCTTCTACACTTTTTTCTTCCACTAAACTTTCTGTCAGCATGTTTGGATACAGTAATGAGTGAACAGCCAGCTTCTTTACTTAAGATTTCTGGATTAGAATCCCTTTTCATTGTCATTATGTAATCTTTAAGTTTTCTGTCAAACATTTTTGTTTTCACTAGCTTCCAGATATAGTCGTCAAAATGAACACCAATAAAAGTTTAAAATATCTTAAGACTTTGTGTAATGAGTTCAGTTATGAAATACATTAACTTTTGGTGATGTTCTAACTTAGTAAGATATTCCTGTATATTGGTAGATGTTCTTTGATTAAACCTTATCTCTCTTTATTTTTTTTCAGTACAACCAACACAAGAGTCAGCCAATGTCACCACAGATGCTTTTATTGTTTCCGGCTCTTCTGAACATCCAGATGAAAAGATACAACCAGGTAAACCATTAAGATTTAGATACATTTTTCTCTGTAGCTTAGTCAAGTTTTACAGGAAACATTATGTTGAACTTCTTTCTGCTTAAAATGTCGTTAGAGCCAGAGCCGTCTGATGAAGGTGAAATGATGAATTCAGAAAGACCAATAAAATTATTACACGGTATTTAAACTTCAAAACCTCCCTTTCTTGCAACTTACATTCATTTTAAGATTACATGTGTAAAACTGGATTTTCCATATATTGTAGGTCCAGTTGATACCTTCAATGATAGCAGAGGACGGGTCATCACTGAAACGAGCTTTAAAAGTGGTAAAAACAGTCAACATCTGTGCTGATATTTTAAAAACATAAGATATTCACGTGAAAATCTTATTTTGTCATATTTGAGGTTGATATCAGAATTGATCCAAATGTTTTTATCCCCGTTAATGTTTTAGAAATCATGAGAACTCAGTAGATAATTTTGTGTTTCACAATAATTTTCTTTTCTAAATAATTCAGTTTTTATTCTTCAATTGAAAGAAAATCATGTTTTCAGTTTTTTAATCTTTTTTCTTTAAGCATTTCAAGTTTATCTATGTGTGTAAACTTTGCGTTTCTTTCACAGAAACATCAACACAACATTCAGTTAACAACACCGAAGGCACCTTACATATTTCTGAGTTTTACAATCCTCCAAATAAAAAATTGGAATCGGGTAAAAAAAAAAAACCACTAATAAATGAAGTTTTGCTTTATACACATCTATCTAAGATGTTAAACCTTCATATTTTACTATTTCTAGATCCATTACCTTTTCAAGATGACAACAATGGGACTCTGAATGATTTGGATGGTGGAAATGCAACATATTCAAAACTATTTCCAGGTAAAACAAATGAATGATTCCGTTATTAAAAATAGAAAATATGCCAGTTATGTTGTTAAAATTACTCTAATTAAAGGCAATTTTAATGTTTAGCATTTATTTTCACACCACAGGATCGAGTGAAACCAACCAAAGCAGCAAAACCTTCACTTCCGACACAGTTACGAATGAAACTAGAGTAAAAAATGGTAAAACAACCAAAAAAAAAAAAAGCATAAAACATAGTATACTAAGTATACTAAGCTTAAGATTCAGTGTTTACTCCTATTTATAAACCAATATTTTGAATGCAACTTTTGATTTCTTTAGAATCAACAACTCTTGCTAAAATAAATTCTCATGTTAAGAAAAAGAAATGTTTATCTACATGTTAACCATACTGAGAGTTTTCCTATTGGGAAAAGGTGGGTTGTGAAAACTATTAACAGCAGGAGACTGAACTGCCAGTTATTTTAATGTTTTTAATACATCTGTACCACAAGTGCCAGTAAATGTGCAGGTTGATGTGCATAAATGTAAAATCTCATTAAAACTGTTATTTGTTTTCTGGCATTAGTAGTAATCTCTGAAGCATAAAATCTTTATTCAGCAAATAGAAAAGCATTTACTTTATTTATTTTTCTTACAGCTTCACCTTCTGATGATGACAGTCAGAGAAGAAACTCTTGGAACGGCAGCAGAAACATCAAACCAATGAAAAGTGGTGAGAATCTGTTCTCTACTGGCGTTAAGATTTATTATTGAGGTTTTTTTCTATTTTTTTTTGCACAAATTGTTTGGAAGATACTTTTTTATTCTTTAAAACGGGTATTCAATCCTTTTCATGCTCTTGATCACATTGTGTGTTAAATCTAAAACAGCTAAAGCATAACTTTACATTATTTTAAGGATGTGGATTTACATTTCTTCCTCTTCTCAGATTCTTCCCAACGTGTCCCAACCTACAAGAAGAGCAATGGAACTAACAATGAAAAAATGACAAAAACAGGTATAAACAATTTGTTGAAATAATCTTAAAGGGATTGAGGTCCTTTATATATGCATTCTGCAAGAAAAAAACTGGACCTTTCCAATAAGTTATAAAGTTTTTGCCTTATTTTATTTAGGTTGCAACATTAAAGCCATCAAATGTTCAGATAAGTCTACTGACATGCAACTCACCTTTGGGGCCTGGATGTCGGATGCATCCCAGCCTGATGATCGGATCTGGGTGGCAGAACATTTTTCAGGTCATATATTCAGACTTTGTTGTTTCCTTGGATTGAAGTGTAGTTCCCTGCATTAACACAGGAACTTTTACTTCACCAGGTCGTGAATTAAAGCAGTTGAAGAACATTTCAATGCTTTCAGGCACCAAACAGAAATTCATATATATTGAGAAGTACTACCAAGGCTGTGGCCATGTTGTTTACAAGAATTCATTTTACTTCCACAGTGGAGGAACAAATAATCTTTTGAAGTAAGTATTTTAATTTTAAATGCGTTTCCCTCTTCTGACTTGAACATCTTAGATTTAATGTGCTTTGCAAAAGTCGTCATTCACCTTGAACTCTCCTGCAACTTGTCTGTTTCAACACACATTTAGATGTTGCAAGACACCAGCCCTCAAAGCATAATCATGAGTTAAAGTAGCCTAGTCAAAGTCTGACTCTAAATTCAACCAAGAATTTGAGGCAAGGCTTGAAAACTGATATTCTCCATCCAGACTGAGTCAGCTATAGATATTTTCCAAAGAATAATTGTCACAAACCCCAAAAGACCTGCAGTTAAGTGGAGAAAAATATGGTTGTTATGTAGAGTATATGGGGGAATGTATATATAAAAAGTGTGCATACCACACTTTTAAAATGCTCAATTTCACTGTTATGTGCTATTTTATATTGATTTATCAAATAAAATACATGAAAATACATTGAAATGTATGGTTGAAACTTGAGAAAACGTGAAAAGGTTCAAGTAGTAGGGATTTTTTTTTTTGGAAGGCACTGTTATCTCTTTAGGCTTTCTATAATGTAACCATTATCAAATGTTTTTGTTCGACAGGTTTACCTTGAGCACAAATAATACAAGCTCCCTGGAAATGCCAAACAGCAGATATAATAGACTGAGATATCTTTTCCACAACTCAAAGACCTATTTCAAGTTTGCAGTGGATGAAAATGGACTGTGGGTCATCTTTGCCTCGTATACAGGCAGTAACACGATGGTGGCAAAACTCGACCCGGACGCTTTCTCTGTGCTGTCCATAATTAACACTGGCTATCCTTCAGCAAAAGCAGGAAATGCCTTTATTGTGTGCGGGGTGGTGTATTTTACCGATAACAGCGACAAGCGTGTGACATATGCCTTTGATTTGATGACACAGAGTGATCTGGATGCAAGTTTTGATTTAAGGGCAGGAAACAGTATCTTAGCTATGCTGTCCTATTATCCCAACAAAAGACTGTTGTACATGTGGGACAACAAAAGTGCGAGAACATGTAAGGTTAAATTCAAGAACACCTAAAAAATGTCTTACACGTTCCCTATTTTTGTAAAAGTGCTTTAAAAACAAAATCTTTAATTTTTTTCTGTCTTACAATAAATATGTGACTGTTGAAATATTGATCTTTTTACTGACATTAGCTCACTGATAGCGACATCTCATTCTCCTTGGATTACAAAGCACGACCAGATACTCACAGAAATGTCACAACAAGGTTTGTTGAAACTGAAAGAGTTCAAGATCAAATTATAATCTGAGAAGTATTTAAAACAAAAATATAATAAAAGCACAAATGAATCAGAACAAAAATGGAGATAGATTTATAGAAGAATAGATAGAGAATAGATACAATTACCTATTTTTCTTTGTATTCAGACCAAAATGTTTAAACTTCAGTTTTCAGCTGTGCGATTCTTTTTGTGCCACTTCTATGAGGACCTGATTTCTGGAGCACATAAGCATGAAATAAATTAAAAAATAAAACTGTGTTTTCTTTCTTTCTAACTTCATAGTTATAGGTACATTGTTTTAGTCTAACCTTTAGGTGTGTGCTTGTAGTAAAATGTGAAAATAATCAAGCAGTATGAACACTTATGCAAGGCTCTGTTGTCCATTTAGTAACTGAAACAAATTTAATTCAAAATAACTCGAGCCATATTAGAAAACCAGAGAAAACGTATACTACTTTTAAAACATGGTTAAAAGTACTTTCAAAAAGTTTGCACAATAAGTTACGTAATTGTTTTGGATACCAATTTCTCCACGTTGACTTAAATGCAACATTATTTCACAATCCGCTTTCAATGGCTTCTATTCCGAGGTGTTCCTGAACGCCTCAGTGACCGTCCTGTACTTTAGTAGATCTCAATGTATGCGGATGGTATGAACTAAGTAGACACTGACGGAACCTCCATGTTGCTGTGTCCCATTCACATGGTTTAAACTGTTCCAGTTAACTGTCGGTCCTGTAGGGGAGGCTAGTTGGTTAGCTGGATGTAACCTAGTTTATAACAGCAGGCGTTACATCACTTTAGGTCGTGTCCCACCTGGGAAATAACGACCTAAAGGAAGCTAACTCTTCATAATTCATATAATAGCGTGTTAATATGACACACTGACCAAATAAAAAAAGAGAGAGACAGCCCTAGTGACTTCGCAAATTTGTTGTTTTTTTAGAGGAGGCTGTCCAAACGCGACTAGTTTCAACGGGCACTGTAAGTAAAACCTGCACGCTTTTTAGTTGTACACTTTGTAATATGGTATAATTAAGCTACAATAGTTGTTTAGCATAGTGGAAAAGCTTTGCGTCTCCGTTTGTTCATCGGTGGCTGTTTGTCATTTGTCCTGGCCGTGTCAGGCTGGGGCCTAGTTAAAGCAGCTAACAGTGACCCATCACTGTGTATTTGACATGTACTACTGGCCTGAACTGCAGTTTAGATAGTACAGCAGTTTTTGGAACCCATTACGTTTATAAAAGACTCGTTTTTAATTTAATAAGCATTAGTAACTTCTTTATTTGGCTGTCAAACGAGCTGCTTCGCTAATGCTAATTGTTAACGTTAGGAATAAATGTTTCAGATCTTAGGTGTTATGTCAAATTTTGTGGCCTGTCCTAGTTTTATCGCTCTTCAGGTGTTTATATAGCTGTCTTTAGACAAGCCGGTTCAATTTTCTTTACTTTGGATATTGGTCATGCGGCATTATTTTTTTTAATGGTAAACCCCCGAAAATACGCTAAAATACAAAGGAGAAGCTGTTAATTGAATATAACGTTATTATTAAACTGAAGTAGATACAACTTGTACAGTTGACTATTTTAGTACAGTGCATTTCAGTAGCTTTTATTTATTGTCTTTAAATTTCAGTGCATATTAATTCACATTAAATTATACAGTGAAATATATTATGATTCATCGTTATAACCTACATTTACATTTGGCTCAACACCACCACAATAAAGTTGGTATCATTGACTAAAACAACTGCCACTGACTTTTAGGTTTGATCCTCAGTAGTTAAAAATATGAACTATTTAGAATGGTCAAATTTGAACTGGATTTTTCTGAATACCTTTTACATTGTGTCAAAAATGATTTTGAACTCATTAAGTATTTATTTATAATATTAAATGTCAAAACAATTACATTTTGATGCTTTTTTCCCCAACTTCCTCACATTAGATGAGACCCAGATTAAAAAGTACAATACCAAGTTTGGGGAAACTGGAATAGAATTATTTTGCATTCATGCAAGATCTTAAAGAATAGTTTTGTGACTTAAATAGATACACGTCATTGTATCTATTTAAATCTCTAAATATTCCAATTTTAACAGTATTTTAGCTTCATCACATTAGGTGAGCTAGGCCTCAGTTTAAACCCCAGAGCTGGTCAAACTTAGGCAGAATTATGGATGCTATAAAAAACAGTTTGTGATTTGTGAAGGTTTTATTTACACTGAACCACGTTGTAGGTCTTAAGTTACATTCTTCATGACTCACAAACTTTGTTTACTTTGTAACATTAATCACTAGTGTAGTTTTTAAAATGGACTCTTTTTAAGGTGGCTTCCAGCTAAAAAACCCTTAAAATCCATCGTATTTTAGATGGATTTTTCACAGACTCTCTTTTATATAATCTGTTGATAGTGTAATTATTTGTATCTGATTTAGAGCTTTGTAGACAATAGTTTTTGAACTAGTCCCCATGTTAAGGCCTCCAGCAAAAAGCCCCAAAATTTCTTATTTTCTGTTTGTGTTAATTTACATAAATGTTTCAGAAACAGTGTAGAATATGCAATGTCTATCAAGTAATAACTCAAACTAGAGATGATCTATGCCTCAAGTCAGATGCTAATGTCTTCATCGTTTTTCATGTTTTTATTATAAAATGTTACATTCTCAAAATGTTCCTATCAGTGCATGATTGTTCATATGTAGTGAAATCTGAAGTGAAATTCTGGTGCTGGGACGTGGTAATTTCCAATCTGGTTTTCAAAATCAAACAGAACATGGATGAACACCAGCCTTTGTTGCTTTCTGTTGGGATATGTTAACCTGTGGCAAAGTAGATTTGTGTTTCTCTGCTCTGTGTAAATTTAATCTTCATTTTCAGGGTTTCAGACAGAAGAAAACATGTCCTGTCCATGCACCTCCGCTGCCAGGTTGTTCCTAAACTCTGCCCACAGAGGTAAGAAAGGGAAAGTCCACATACTGCCAACCAAAGGTTCTTGACACTTTAGTAACCTAGATTACTATTTGTTATGATAGTCGTGTTGCTAATGTCAACAGCAGCTGTAAGTCTCTTGAATAGTTGGGACGCTAAAGATAGGCCAAGGATGGTACAGCACATGGCCTTTTTGTGTAACTGTGGCACGTACGGGGAAAAAAAAAACCCTGATTATTTCATTATGGTCACATGTGAAAAATTGTAAATATGTCACTACAACTGATCGACAGAATATAATTATTAACGTATACCTGTTGTTATTTGATTTCCGTAAATTGTTTGGACCTTATAACTGATGAAGTATGAGACATTATTACTTCTGATTAAACTAAAGTAAGATCTGAGGAACCGCTGAATTCAGTGTAACATAACCACAGTACACTAAAGCTGTCAAAGCTGGTACAAAACGTCTCCAAGAGAGGCGTCAAGTTGGTACAAAATGTTCTGTGGCAGATGGCTAATTTTTGTACTGGACAAAGGAAAATTTATGCAAATTGAACAAAACTGCAAATGTTCAAAGGGATAAAATGACCAAAGTCTGTGTTTAGGAGGTTTTTTTTGTGTGGTCTCTGTTTTCTAATTTTTAAAATGTACATTTTATAGTACGGTAATCTGAACTATTTGGTTAACAGTTTTTCCGTTAGAAATCTGATTGTTTCTTGTCTTTCAGGGTTGTCATGTTCCCGATTCCAGCTATTCTCCCTGAGTCGCCGGGGGTCTCGGGAAGCTCATTTTCATCCACGTGTGTGTGTGAGGTCGTTTTCAGAAGCGGCCGTCTGTTACGCTGCTAAAGATGGGACAACAAAGGACAGTGGGAGTGACGGTGGAAAGGTAAACTCCTTTCCATTTCTATATGTTATTCCGACTAAAAATTATTACCATCAAGATAATGGACTAATCTTGAATTCTTTAATTTTATGTGTCTTAATTTTGCAGAAAAGTGTCGGTGATGGGAAGAGGATGTCTGGCTCTGGAGGGTCAGGAAAAGGTGGAAGCCAGCTACGCTGCCCCAAATGTGGAGACCCCTGCACACATGTAGAGACCTTTGTATGTAAGTCGACCCGGTCCTCTTCACCAATCATCTAGGACAAAAAGAGGGTGTACACAAAATGTTTAAAACTACGTGAAAGTCAGATTATTATTTGTTCAATACGTTTCTGGAGCCAGTACAAGCAATAACATGATTGAGCATTGATTTATGTTTTCAAAACATTGCTCATTTTCAGCAATGTTTTGATGAAAACGAGACTACAGAGACAAATGAAAAGATTCTAAAATATGCCCCAAAATATGTTGAAATATTGTTAGTTTTTCATGTTATCACCGTACATAAATGTGTGACAAAATAAATATTTTGGGTTTTAATTTGTCCACATTCTCTCTGTGTTACGTAACTATGTATTTTTGTTTTGAAGCGTACAGACCAGGTCTCACTCTTTCCTGTAGTCTAAACCGTGGACTGGATTAGATAAACAGAAGTGAAAACACAGCGTTTAAATGAGCACCACAAACAACCAGGAACTGTGTGGATTTTACTGTTGTCTGTTGGTTATTTTCTGCTTCTTTTGTAAGTGAGCTGATTATCTCCTGCTAGTTAAAACCTCCGAGGCATCCTGACATTTATTTTATTGAGATTCTGCGTGTTGCAAACTTGGATTGTTCAGTTTTAATAAATGACTGTACAAACTCTGAGGCTGCACATCCATATTTCACTCAACTCTTTCTGTTTTGATTAACACAACTTTCCTTTGAGTCAGAACATTACTTTAATGTTTATTTTGGTAATAAAATGTAGATTTGAATTTGTGGAGGATTAGGGCTACACGTATACAGCTCTGAAAAAAGGAAGAGCCCACTGCACTAACATTGAAAACCTCCTGGTTATTCCACCAAATATTGATTTCTGAACTCTTCCTAAGTTAAAACATTAGCATTGTTGTTCCTAAATTAATATGAACTTGTTTTTATATTGAGGTCTGAAAGCATTGCATCTTTTTTGTTATTTTGACCACAAATAAATACAAAATTTTTGCTTGAAATTTCAGAGACATGTTGTCAGTAGTTCATAGAATAAAAACGATTTTCATTTTACTCAAACGTTTACCTGTAAAGAGTAAAATCAGATAAACTGATCATTTAAAGTGGTCTATTTTTTCCCAGAGCTGTATATGTAATTATTTTCATTTTATATTCATATTCTTCAATTAAAACTTTGTAGGACAAATTTATGAACTGACATGGATTTTAGTTTCTTTAAAAACGCTTGTATTTTTTTTTCTTTTGTAGCATCAACACGGTTTGTGAAATGTGAGAAGTGTCATCACTTTTTTGTGGTCTTGTCTGAAACGGACTCTAAAAAAGGGCTAAGCAAAGAGGCCGAATCAGAAGCCGAGTTAGTGAGACGGGCTTTCGCGCAGAAACCGCCTCCACCTCCCAAGAAGGTAAAAGATGTGTCAAAATAATTTCAAATGTTTTGACATTTTGAGTAGTGTCATTTTATTTATTATTATTTTTTTGTATTTTTAGATTTATGCCTATCTGGACAAGTATGTTGTTGGCCAGTCGTATGCAAAGAAGGTCTTGGCAGTGGCCGTGTATAATCACTACAAGCGCATCTACAACAACATTCCTGCAGGCAGCCGACAGCAGGTGGAGGTGGAGAAGCAGCCATCTTTAACGCCACGAGGTCAGCACACTATACAATACTGGCTAAACCAATAGATATTCTTCAAAGTGTCTTTTTTTGTGTACTCTGTAGTGAGAATGCAAACCTTGCAGTCTTTGCCAACACCATAGGGCGATAAGGCTTACTGTTCTAATACAGTAAGTGATAGTTTACTGTGTTAGAACAATTATATTTAGCTTCAAACTCACCAGATCCTGTCAAATATCACTACCTGCACTGTACACTCTAAACAATATTAACATTTTCTGTTTATTATCTCCATATCACAAAGATTGTTTTAGGGATTGCTGCTTACAGTAGTGATGCAACATATGTGATGGACATCTAATCATGAAAATGTACTGTTCATGATTAGATGTCCATTTTGAGACTGAATTAATACAGAAATATAGCTCTAAAATCAATAAATTATTCCAGTGTGAGTAAATGATATAGAGGTGGGCTGACAAAATGCTAGCCAGTAGAGCAATGACTTAATTTGAACAAAAATACCTTATAAAAATCCTTACCACATTAAAGACTGATTGCCTTATTTATTTTTAAAGACTCCTAAAGTTGAAAAGCATCAGAGATGATGTCAGACCTGTTAAATGTTGATATTTTAATCACTATTTGGTCAGATAACTGTATTTCTATCTAGAGTTATCAATATTAGGGGTATAACGATGCCTAAAACTGTGAAGACATAATATTGAGTTTACGAGAACAAGACGGGATGAAGTATTAATTTCAAGAAAACCTCACAGATCAAATTTATGCTGCAATAAAGACCTTTATTCTACATTTTATTGATTTTTGCCACAAATTCAATAAGCTGCCTTGCTTTATCTAATTTCTTTCTATCTCTTTAGGCTGTAGTACAATTCTTATGAGTATTAAGCAGATTCAAAAAAGATTTATTGAAAAATAAACTTCCCATTTTAGATTATTTGTTCATTTAGGAAATAACTGCCTGCAATAAACCACTTTCTCTGAAAACTGTAATTTTTCAAATAAAAAAAGCATTGAAATGCCAAATTGTATGGTAAATCTAGTTATTGTAGCCACTTTACATTTGAAATTGTTTAACAGGGCATTTCTATGCAATCTTTTCAAAAACAGTGACTTCATGCAGGATTTTTCTTTATCTTCGCTATTTACAAACTCAGACTTTGAACACGTCAAGAGTCTCCTCTGCGTCACACAAATAACTGATGGCCTGAATAATGGGGTCACCATGAATCTGTATTATTTGGCATTTGTTCAATAATCTCTATTGATAATGTTGTAGAGGTAATGCTAAATGGTATTGTTGATTTAAGTACTTTGATCCTCTCCTTGTAGAGCTAGAGATGAGAAGACGAGAGGATGAATACAGATTCACAAGTAAGTCACTGACCTCCTCACCGTTATCTGACGGACTTTCTTACCGTTATCAGAAGTAACTTAAAGTCACAACACTTTATCTGCAGGTTTCTGGGTTTTATGCTTCTGTCTGTTGTGCAAATGCCAAAATGTACAGACAACAGCGAGTTCCCTTTTTCACAGAAGTAGTTACATAATTATGTTTGGATTAATCTATTAACCTAATCTATTGAAAAATTATTAGTAATACTGGTGCGTTTCAATAAAATGGTTTAATCGAAGTTAATTTCAGTAATTTATGCAAAAAGGGGGAAATAATATATATATTCATTACAAGAAAGATATAATTTAAGAATTTATTTAGAATAATTTGTCATGGCTTACCAAACAATTCTGTTTCTTATGCATTTGAACTGTTTGTCATCTGCACCACACACGAGGAGGAAAGGGTGTTCTATCCAGGCATTTACATGGAAAGTTGAGTGGAAGGAAAAATAGGGCAGAAAAAATGTAATCAACCAAGAAGCAAACCAAAGCCTAAAGAAGATTTTGAAGCAAATGCTTAATCAATAGTTTGTGGAAGAGTTCAGCTAGAGTCAGAGGTTCATCACACGTGTATCCAGAATATGAGCTACAGTCATCACTCTCCTTTGTTAAGCCACTTCTGAGCCAGAAACATCAGAAGTGTTTTCTTGGGCTAAGAAGAAAAATGTTTTTTTTTCCTCTCTTTTTTTTTTTTTTTTTTAATAAACTGTCACTAAATAATCTGGTACTGATCTCGTCTGCTGTCCCTTTTCCAGGACGTCATAGCAACATGATTTTTTTCACTCTTAAGGTCTTTTAGAAATCGAGTTGATCCTGGCATAAGGGAACCAGCTTCCTTTGTTTGTCAGTATTTTATGGATGTTGGGTAAATAAAAATGATTATTTATTCAGTGGATTCATAATCTATTTTTTCCTGTTGTTTGATATGAATATATATTCCTTGTAATTCAGAATGATAATCAGCATTATTACAGATCGATGATCCCTTTTGTGAACTTCACAAATTTTTACTCCAGTGATGATGACCCAAAGCTAACAAAGACTAGAAACAATTATTCTAAAAATATTTTAAATTAGTCATAACGAGGTTGTAACTCACCTTACTTTGATACTTTAACAATGCAGATTTCTTCACAAGCATTTTTTTCTCGATAGAATCTAGAATGTAAATTTTTTACATCAGATTAAATACATCTTAGTGAAAATGAAATAATTACAGAGAAACATTTTAACTCTCTTTCAATGCCCTCACTTAACCCAAGAAGACGACCCACAATGCTTTGGTTAGCGGGTCAGTGCCACAGACGTGTAACCTACATTCAGTCTTGCTATTTTCAGTCAAGCTGAGCATAGAAACTCCTCTGGAACCGACCCAGCTCATGTATTTTTACCTCAGACATGCTTGAATTGCTCCTTCAATCAAGCTGCATCACACACCATTGTCTAATTACTAATTACACAGCAGTGACTTTTTGCACCGCAGCCGTCGTGCTAACCCAGGTGACTGGTTTGTTTTTGCAGAACTGCTGCAGATCGCAGGGATCAGTCCCCATGGTAACGCTCTGGGCGCCACCATGCAGCAGCAGGCGAGCCAGCAGCCGCCTCAGGAGAAGAGGGGCGGTGAAGTCCTGGACTCTACTCACGCTGAGATTAAACTGGAGAAAAGCAACATTATACTCCTCGGTCCTACCGGTTCAGGTTGGTGATTTGGCAAACAATTCCCAGCATGTAACACACTTGCATGACAGATGTGTCTTGTAAAATGCAATTAAGGTTTTGGTTCAAGTTGTTAATGAATTTTTTTTTTGCTTTTTAAGGAAAAACATTGCTGGCACAGACGCTGGCCCGCTGTCTTGATGTTCCGTTTGCGATTTGCGACTGCACCACCCTCACTCAAGCTGGATATGTGGGCGAGGACATCGAGTCAGTCATTGCCAAACTTCTGCAGGATGCCAACTACTCAGTGGAGAAAGCACAACAAGGTGGGCACAGGGGCTATATTTAACAGCACATTCATTTCCAGATATAACGTGTGTTAAGTAAGACGGGTGTGTGGAAATGTTTCTAATTATAGCAGACCTGGTTTATTAGTACGGTTGGAATACTTACAGATTTGTAGTTATTTCTATGAGAGCGTTGCTAAATACCAGAAATGACTTTTATTGTTTTCCATGTCTTGAAATGTATTTTTTTTTCATTTTTAAAAACAAAAACTTACTAACTTTAAGTAATTTTTTTCTCTTTTTGTGTTTGTTACAAGATTTGTCTTATATCTAAAATACGACAATAATATGATTTGCCAATTCACACCAATTTTAACATTTTACCTTTTTATGTTTTGATTTTTTATTATTTTTTTGTACATTTTTTATTCACCAATTAGTGTACATACAATGAACATTACAGACTAAAAGAAAGCAAAAAGGGGTATTGATCTACAAAATAACCAGATAATAGAACAAATAACAACAGCAACAAAAAATAACCAATCAAACAAGGAAGTAAACATTAAAATGGACATAACACAACAAAAATAATGAAATTGTTTAACATATGTGGATTAGGATGTACTTTTTTCTTTGTCTGTTTTGTTTTCTGACCTGTTGACAAATTGCATGCTCATTCAGAAATAAAAATGGAACATTTCAGTAAGTAAAGTAAAATGGTTTGGTACCCTTTGAAAAATGTTTTTCTTTGTTGCATTTGAACCAAAGCATACATTTTATTAAGCCTTCAGTATGTTATGCCAACTGTCTGAACAAAAATAATAAATAGACCTAATATGCTTTAATGGCAGGAACTATTACATAACAATAAGACGTTAATCCAGTCCTGTCCTCCTCTGTGACGTGCAGGTATTGTGTTCCTGGATGAAGTTGATAAGATTGGCAGCGTTCCTGGGATCCATCAGCTGAGAGATGTGGGAGGAGAGGGAGTTCAGCAGGTCAGTGTCTTAATCCGTAAACCTAAAACAGCCTGCAGCTGTTAAGTTTATTATTTTTGGTATTTTATGAATTTTAAAAATGTAATTCTGCTAGTTGTGTGCTATTTATAATCAGATTTTTATCTTTGTCATACTGACAACTCTAACATAATTTTCCTGTCAAAACTGGAGCACTAAGGAGAAAATATGATCTGTAATTGTCTGGTAATGAAAAAAATTAAAACAAAGTAAAAATGAGTTTTCCTTAATGATTGGCATATTTTACTCAGAGCACTTTGTTGTTTCTTGTAAGAATGAGAACGGCAATCAGGCAAATTTTTTATCATTGATTTTATAACCCTCACTTTTCTCCACATAATCAGTTCATGTTTTACTCAAATGGGTCAAACTGCACTACAGTCATTCTTAAGGCTCTACCTACTAGTAATAACCCACTTTATATAGCGATAAATCAGCCCAGGTTTTCTTAATTTTGGGGGATCAGTGATACACCCATATTTACATGTGAAGCCAATTTTATCTACCTCAGTAAAGGTCTAAAAATCAACCACTTTTTTGATTGGTTTATTTTCCTCTATTGTACATAATTGTTTTTATTTTAATTGAAATTAATAAATATAAAATAAAAATTACACTGTCCTCTTCTGCTCTGCTGTGAGAGACTCTTCCTTCTGGTCAAGTCTGCACGTTTGCACTTAGCAATAATAACCCCACCATTACCAACTCAGAGACTTTCTTGCTATTTTTAGCAACATTTCAGACAAAAAAAAAAAAAACTTTGGCCAAAATCGGAGTTGGAATGTCAGGCTTTTTAAAGATTGGTGACTGGCCAGAAAACCCCTAATTTGAGATGTTTCTGTCAAAAAAAAATTATCTATTTTTCATTTTGTCAAGGATACATTTATTCTTGAAAAAGTACTGGTGTTCCAGAAAAAGCATTTATTTATGGGATGTTACCCAAGGATTCTTATAAATCACTAAAACCAAAAGAAAGAATGAATATTATTTATGTTTTGTACAATCAAGTTTTTTTCTTTTTGCTTTATTAGATGACCGCATGTCGCCTTCATTCTTCTTTTCCCTCCTCTTCTATGTCAGGGTTTGCTGAAACTCCTGGAGGGTACAATCGTCAACGTTCCAGAGAAAAACTCCAGAAAGCTGAGAGGTGAAACGGTGCAGGTCGACACAACCAACATCCTGTTTGTTGCTTCGGGAGCCTTCAACGGCCTGGACAGGATAATAAGCCGAAGAAAGAATGAAAAGGTAAATTTAACCCCTCTAAAACTCAGACAAGACTTTGTTCAATCTCTCATCAACACTCGTGTGTCTGTGCTGTTTAGTATTTAGGATTTGGAACGCCCTCTAACTTGGGGAAAGGTCGCCGGGCGGCCGCTGCAGCAGACCTGGCCAACAGCAGCGGCGAGACGGACGCGGTCGCGGAGATCGAAGAGAAGGACCGGCTGCTGAAGCACGTCGAGGCGAGGGACCTGATCGAGTTCGGGATGATTCCAGAGTTTGTCGGCCGTCTTCCTGTTGTCGTTCCTCTGCACAGCCTGGATGAGGACACTCTGGTCCGAATCTTGACTGAACCACGAAACGCTGTGGTTCCACAGTACCAGGCTCTGTTCAGCATGGACAAAGTAAGGGCTCTGTAATTACTTATGCAGAGTCGCTTTAGGAAAATAGCAGCCTAATCAATGTGTGTGTTTTGTTATGTTTTTTAGTGTGAACTTAATGTGACCCCGGATGCCTTGAGAGCCATCGCCAGATTGGCTTTGGAGAGGAAAACTGGAGCTCGTGGCCTCAGATCCATTATGGTTTGTTGTTTTCAAACTAAATGTTACACATTATCCTTTATTGATTTCAGTCATGTGTGTCATTAACATATCATCATGCAGGAGAAACTTCTTCTTGAGCCCATGTTTGAGGTGCCTCACTCAGATATCGGTGCTGTTGAACTGGACAAAGATGTCGTTCAGGGAAAAACGCAGCCTAGATACATCCGGTCAGTATTCCCACGCTCACAGAATGACAAACACGTTAGACAGTGCCTCGCAAATAATCCATAACTCTTAAACATTTTTTGGTTGCAAAAGAATTCTTAAATAAAGATAATCTTTTACTTGCTTTTGCAAAGTAGTGAATAGTTTTGAAGTGGAAGGAAATGTTGGATTGAGCAGCTTTGGATATTGTTTTATAACTTAACGTTGCATCTCATTGTGTTTCCTGGTCTTCATTATTCTGTCTGGTCACTAATGTTCTGTAACTGACCTCTGACCTTCATGGGTCTTTTCTACTTCTAATGAATTACTTGCTGGACTCCATCTTCTAACTACGACTTCTAAAGGCGTCATACGTTTCGAATGTTTATTTTTAACCTTTTTTTCTTTGATTTCATAACTGTGTTTTACACATTAAATACATTAAAATTGAAGAAGTAAAAGGTTTTCTTGCAAGGCGCTTTGCTATAGATCAGATTTATTAAGTGTTACAGGTCCCAGTTGGCATAGTGACTGCAGTAACAAAAAGAATATTTGAAAAATAAATGAGATAATAATTGTGATGTTCCTGGGGAAATTGTGTGTTTTAATAAGATTTTAAACTATTTTTATAACATTCAGTAATCATTGAAAATACCCCAAAAATTAAGTGGGATTAATATTGTAACTTTTAAACTGATACTATTTTATCGCAAAAAGTAATAAATAAATTAACCCCATGATAAATTGAAACAAGCTTCAGCTTCTGTCTTCAGTCTGGTTCATTAGTTTCAGCTTTATACCCTTTTGAATTTTGTTTACAAAGACTTAAGCGTCCATTTAATCTGTTGTTTTCTTTATTTATTTAAAATGTCTTCCAGTTCCAATTTGAAATGAGTTTATACTACTTGAAAATTATCTCAAAACAACAATATTATAATTTATCGCAATGACTTTTGGGACAGTTTATCGCTCAGAGAAATGAGTTATGGTGACAGAATATTCTGTTTGGATTTCAGAACCCCCGCCAAGGATTCGGCAGAGGAGGAGTACGACTCCGGCATCGAGGAGGAGAACTGGCCCCGGCAGGCTGATGCTGCTAACAACTAAACCATTGTTTACCTGAAATCATTAGGTTACCATGAACCTCCTGGATACCTCGTTTGGTACCAGCTGTTTTATTACTGCACCCGACAAATAAAAAGCCTGGACACTGAGGATGTTTTCATGATGAACAAGTTAAGGGAGCATAACAACCTTTGATCTCTTTGCATCAGATAATAAATCTCTAGCGGTGCACTCAGTGTGGACCTTTTATGATACATTTCAATCTCTGGGGATTGTTAACATTTTATCTATATAAAGATAATACGATTTTATTCATAAAAAAAATATTTGTAGGTAGTTTGTATCCTCTTTTTGTGCTGATTGGCTGTAGCAGGAAGGGAAGCAAAGGGCATTTATGGGATCATATTGTAACTTGAATGAGAGTAGACGTGATAGAGAAATGCCTTAAATCACAAGGGGCATGGTATTTCACAAACACATCAATATGTTGATGTTTCTTCCTTTACTACCATTGTGATAATGGTACTCAAAGTGGAAAGAGTTGTAAATGTTAAGCTATGCTGCACGCGTATTGTTTGTAAGCGGTTTGTAAGACATCACCTAGAGTTAGGAGGCCATATTCAGGTAGAAACACACCAGCACATTAAAGACGCTCCCATCCTGCAGCCGGCTGCTGACCTGGATTCACGGAGCAGACTAAAATTTGTCCCTTTCTAAAGTGATAAAACATCCCATTCTGCTTTCTGGTAACATTAAAGTAAATCACACCAAAGTAGGTCTTGGTTTTAATTTTCTAATCATTCAGAGATCTTAACAAGGCTCCTTCTGCAGAGCTGCAGATACTTTCCTTTCTTTATGTGTGCACCTAAATCAGAATCACTTCCTGTGATGTCACTTCCTGATGCTAGATGGTACCTCGGTGCACTTGTTCAGTCAAGATGCCACCTCGAAGGTCTCTGATGTCACCATGCTGCTGTGCTCTTTACCTTTAAAATTAAACTAGATCTGCCCCCTTTTTGATTCAATTTTTTTTTTTTCTTTCTGTGAAGCTCTAAATGGTTAATTTCAGAGGTCTGTTACAGAAATCCAAGGAAAACTTCCCTCCCTAAAAGCTTGTGAATCCTAAATTTATTGTGATTGTGTAAAATATATAAATAAAATCTATCTCTGAGTACAAAGCTTTATTTATTTTTTACCTCTGAGATGGAAACAAAGTTGAGTCGGGGTGAACATCTCCACATGAATATGATCTTGCGCTGCGGCTGTCGGCTTTATGTAACCGGCTAATCTCTGGAAAGTTTCATGCTGCGCTTTGTTTCCTGACATCAGCGTTTCTGTAATCCTGCCCTGTTTAAATCCACATGAAAATGACATGGAAAGTCACAATATAATTTTAAATATATGCAAAACTGCTTAAAGCAATTAATAGATTTTTTTTTACATTACAATTAAAGTTGAAAATAGATTACAAATATGTTATTTTTTAAAAAAGGATTTAGCTTTATCATGATTTTACGTATGTGCATTATTAAAAGTGGTTATTTATGGTAGGTCCTTGCATGACGGATTATACCAAGCATCTGAGATGGTAAACAAACTGATGATGTCAGAGGCTTAGTGATGAAGAGGTTTATCACTGCAGACACCTGTGTGTGACTCAGATCGCTCCAGACATGCAAGACAGCACCTGGCAAAGGTAAGAAATTATTTTAAGCCAAAAAAAAAAGAAAAAAGGTCTGTAACCAGAAATATTCAAACTCTTTGTGACTCTCCTCACGCAGGTGATTTGTTGGTGTGTTTTGGTGATGATGAATATTCTGGAGGACGTTCCTTTTCAGACCCCTTTGGGACCGTTAGGTGTTGAGATACAGATGTCGACTTTACCTGATATTTCTGTACCACAATGCCATCAGATCATGCAGGAAACTGAGGTTGCTTTCTTCTTTTTTTCCCTCCCAATAAGTTTAGTGCTGGCTAAGTTTCATTTATATTTTTGATTAATATTACTGTGGGAAAGGCAACATTCCTCACCAAAAACTTCTACATGTGTTTGCAGTAAGACAGTTTTACGAAATACTGACTGAAGGGTCTGAATGGAAATCCATACAAATTTTGAAAATTATGCATAATTTTCCTTCTACTTCACCTTTATACACTGTTGTGTTGGCCTATCACAAGAAACTGAGGCGTGTAAGGTACGCAAAATTGTACTAAAGTAAAGGGTAGCACTACTTCAAAACACTTCTAATAAAGTAAAAGCAACAAGTAGTGAAAAAAAATCACAAGTATGACTAAAAAAGTATTTCAGTAAACATCAATCGTTTAATATTTAAAAATGACCTATTAGTTATGTCCAAATTTTGGTATTTTAAAGACCAAAGTTTAAATGTATCATAATTTCAGAGTAAGAAACGCTGGTAAAAGAAAAACTTTTCCAAATCAGTTTCTTTCAATATAAAACTTATTAAACTTTAACAAAAACTACAGGTGTGAATTCTTAATTAAAAATAAACTTCCTCTTCTTTCAGTTAGTTACTCACAGTTGACTGAGTATCCAGAAATATTACTCAAGAAAGAGTCACAATACTTTATAGTGAACAGTAAAAAGTAAATTTCCAAAAAGTTCCTGAAGTGTGTAAATGTAACTACCTACTACCCATTTCTGACTAGGTATAACTTGACAAAATATAGAAATTTATACTTTTGGAAGGTGTTAAATTAAAGGTGTGTTTTCTTCCTGCAGTATGGATTCAACCTGGAGAGATGGATTTTAACTGGGCAGCAGCCGGTGAGTCAGGTTCCCTCTTGCCCCCCCTACTGGCTGATGTTCAGCACCCCTCAAGAAACCCACAAGCTCACTCCCAGGGGCCAGGATCTGTGGGCCCCCCGGCCCCGCAGCCACAGCCTGAGCTCCGCGGAGGGCTGCTGGTTGCACCACCGCGCCGTCAAGTTCCTCCCAGCTGACTCCGATGAAGAAGATGGCTCATATAAGGATATTGCCAGAGAGCGGCCCCGCAGTGCCGCGGCTAGGGACCCAGTCTCCAGGGTCAAAGACATGCACCTCGCTCATTCCTCACACCGAGGTAAGCCGGGGTTATCTCCGGTCCTCAAAGGCCACAGAGCCACGTCTTCTCTCCCGGACTGCAGACCACCTTTACGCGCGCTGGAGCAGCTCAGATCCCAGCAGGCAAGCCAGCTGTCTCAGGGGCAGAAGAACGGCAAGAAGAGGCAACGCTCTCTGGGCAGACGGTTCTCCCAAAACACTCCGCCCGCCGGGCATTCTCCATCCAGGCCGCTGCAACAGCGACCCTCCTCGGCTGGATCTGTTGTCAGAAACCGCAGGAAAAAGGTAGCTTCCCTTCAGGGAACGAGTATGAATCTTAAATGAATATTAAATTTAATGAATATTAAAGGTGCGGTATGTAACTTTTATATATATATTTTTTTTTAAAAAAGTTTTATTTTTATTTTTTACATATTTGTAAAAGCTTATTGACCCTTTGCATGTGACGTCACTCTCTTCCAAACTCCGCCCGCTCCGCCATGACGGACGTCAAAAGAACCTGTGCGCTCCTGAAAGCCTGTCAAAAAACGGACATGTGCTAGCCTAATATCGCTAGCGTTAGCATTCACAACACGCTCTGCTAGCTGCTGTTTAGCAGAGAGCAAACTGAGAGAAGGTATGAGCAGCACCACACAGCGGAGTGACTGACAGCGCTAAGGCCCGCCTCCTGGTTCTGATTGGTTGTTTCTAGTTTGCACTGGGAAAAGGCAGCGCTTAACATTTTCACAGATCTTTTGTCTCATACCATATTGTCACGACATAGTGAGTTTCAACAAATATATTAAAAAATAAATAAATAATAAAAGTTACATACTGAAGCTTTAACACATTTCCTACTTTACTGAGATTCCTCCTGGTTTTTCCCTCCTCTGCCAGGTCCTGACGACTCCTGGCTCTCGTGGGGTTTTCTTTGACTCAGCAGCAGAGCTTCTGACAGCTCTCAGCCAGGAGGAGAGGGAGTTACTCGAAACCATCACAGAGAAAGGATACCCGTTACACACTGCCATCCTGGCTCTGCAGAAAACTGGCTATCAGAGTCCAGAGAAGGTTGGTATCTGTAGAGATTCTCATTGACTTCTAATAATCCCTAAACTAATTAGCATTAGTAATAACCTAGCTTTCTGATGTAAACTGTCTCAGCAATAAGTTAATAAAACTTATTCATGTTTGTAGGAGAGGTTTGACAAAAAAATACCCTTTGGTCTCACCGACCAAAGCCGACCTTCCGCCTCACACAGCACCTCTCCCCAGATCAGCTCCTTCAAACTAGCAGCAGGAGCAATTAGTAAACACCTGATTTAACTGAACATCTGCTGAACTCATCATAGGAGCAACTTCTCAGTGCAAATGCTCCTAAAAACACTATTAAAGGCTTAATGAAGAAATGTTACCTGTTGAAGACTGGGTGTCTCAAGGCGTAAAATCTTTTTTACGTCCCGTTTGATATATGCAGCATTTTACAACTGAAGGTAACATAATTACTTGATTGTGCTATAAATGACAAAATGTGCCTGCAAAATACACAATACTGCCCCTTAAAAATGCCTTTCTAAATGGTGCACATATTTGTGAATTAATTTGTTAATGAAATCCAAGCATATCTTCCTGATTTTCTTCTCAGGTCCTAAAATACCTGGTTGCATGTGATCGTCTTTGCCAGCTGGGCTATGATGAGGCACAAGTGGAGGAAGCTTTGGAGATGTTTCAGAATTGTGAGAGCAAGGTGAAACAATCCTACGTTTACATTTAAGCTAACAAAAAAAGATTAATCAAATTCCAGTTTGCATGTCAGGAAAAAGTGTGGTAGAAAAAGAGTGTGCAAGCAGCAGAGGCGTCCTCTAGTGGTGAGGATTGGGAAGTTCTCAAGACTTTAGATTCACAAGGTTTGGACTGATGCTGGTCCAAGTGATCAGTACTGAACATTAGGGCACTTCATGCTTTCTTCTGTACAGAAAAAGATAAGGGCCACTGAGGAAAAAAATGAGGTATTCTTTTTCTCAGACTCCAAAGGAAAAGTCAAAATTCTTAGTTTTTTTTTTAAATATGGAAGTAATCCCCTTCCATACTTAAGCTTTATGGAGATGATTATGTTTTCCACCTGATTTAAATACCATAGTATCACTGTGCTTTATGGTGTGTTAAGATGAAGATGAGAGACAGCAGACCAGCAATAAACAGAGTTGGGTACTAACTAGTTACATTTACTTCAGTAACTCTTTTGGAAAAATGCTGTACTTTTTACTTTTGAGTAATTTTACTCTGAAGTATTGCTACTCTTGAGTACCCCAAGTTTTTTTTGGGTTCTCTACCCACTGAATGGACATGTTTTAACCAAACATTCATCATAAAGACACACACCTGCAGTTTTTGTTAAAGTTTCATAAGTTTTATATTGATAGATCTTTTCCAAATCAGTTTCTTTTACATGGCTACTTATATGAATTTATTGTAAATTTCCACTTAACTTTATATTTTGGCCCATCTGATGTAATTTTTAAATATTAAATGATTTGAATAATTAAATTATTTGATCAGTTACTCATACTTGAGTAGACTTTTTACCAAATACTTTTTTACTCGAGTAATTTCTTGGACGGCTACTTTTTACTTTTGTTTGAGTAAAGATATGAAGTATCACTACCCTCCTCTGACGATAAGCTAAAGGCTGATAAAACGTGGGCTTCCTGAACACAGTAGAGCAGGTGTTAAACTTGAGGCCTGGGGACCAAATCCGGCCCACAATAAGATTTATATGGTTTATAACGGCGATTTCAAGAAATAAAAGCAGGGTTTTTTTTTTGTTGCTATAGTGCCAAATTATAGCTTGAATTTGTTTGATATTTAATTTCAAATACTCAAGTGGAAACAGCTATTTATTTATATTTTAAGCAGTTTAATGGGTAGTTTAACACATTCTGCCACAAGCAGCCTTTTTAGGACATTTATGATCTCAATATGGCCCAAAACAAAAACAAGTTTTCCTCCATGCCACGCTGCACTGATGCAGTAACTCAGGCTAACAGAGCTCTGACCAATCACTGAGTACATTACATTATATAGACTAGTCTGTTAGTGTTTACTGGAATAATAAACCTTAAATGCAATTTTGTTGCATAACTGTTATATTTCTGTTTCAGGCTGCAGAGTTCCTCCACTTGCTGACTCAGTTTGATGAGATGGGTTTCCAGCAGAGCGCAATCAAAGAAGTGCTGCTTGTTCATGAAAACCACCGTGAGCGGGCTCTAGAGGAGCTGATGACACGCATGGCTTAGGTAGTCCAGTCTGAAGACACAGCATCTGGCTTCAAACATTTAACTCAAGCTGCAGCAGCAAGCACAAAAACCTTTGATACTTGTCAATAATTAGTCTTAGTTAAAATGTTTTTAAAATTTTATTGACAGATTTTTAAAAAGTAAGAAAAAAGTGTCAAAGAAAAAAATGCGTTAAAATGCCACAGCATCTTATGACAGGAGAAGTATTTACAGAAGTGAAAACGGATTTGAACTGTTACTGATGGCTGACCGTGGAGTTCAGCAGGCCCGTCTCCATAGACGATGTAGCAGCCTTCGAGAGATCCCTCTGCAACGACAAATAACTTAATTTGTGCAAACAACAACCTAGTAATAATGCTGTGAAATGCAATACCTTTGAGGTTCCAATTCATGAAATTACTTTAAGACGATTCACAATTGCTCTTCCTAACATGCTGAAATTACTGGTCTCCTTTTGTTTGCTTTTCCCATTTATGGGTATGAAATGCAGCCGTCTGCTTTGACAGAGTAAAATAATTTTCTATGCTTAGTTTGGTCTATTGTAAGAGAAATGGATTCTTGACTTGAATTAAAACATTTTTCCAACAGAGAGTGGCTTGTAGTTATTTTTGGGTCAGTCCCATTTCTTAAGATCTTAAGACTGATCACAACCAAAATAAATTAAAATGGGGATTAGTAATTTTCAGGAAATTAGAGATTTTGTACCTGTTCCAAACCAGTTATTTTTGCCTCTTCTCCTGTGCAAGAAAATGTCTGAAGCTGCAAAACCATATTGACCATTAAATTTTTTTAAGATTGTCCAGTTTTACATTGTAGAGGTAAGTCCTTAGGTCTAATAAAATGTACAAGTAGTATGTTTTTTGTATTTTTTATATAAAGTCTGTTCTGAGATTTCTACAGATATTAGTTTAACTATAATATTTACAGTGACCTCATCAGCTGATGACTCACTCACCATCAGCTGATGGGGCAGCATAACCAAGGCAACTAAACTCTGAAACCCAGACATGTTCAGCTGAAAATGAAGAAGCACCAAACAGTCTCTTCTGAAATTGTGGACTATTACTATCCACCAATATAAATGTTCTCTCCCACTAACAATGAGTAATTTCAAATTGCTAAAACCCAGCATAGATCCATCAGCCTGTTCATTCAGGTAAGAGAAAGCTGTTACTGATATCTTCACTCCAATAAATATGAACTAAATATTTCATAATCTGCAGTCAAACTTTAATCTCAGAAGGACATGTCTCAAAACTCTTCCTTGATATGAAATGGTATCAATCTTCCAGAACCTCATTATCAAGTGCTAGATACAAGTAAAACCTCATTTACCGCAAATTCCGAGTAGGAGCCCGCAATAGCGTTAATGGTGAAGGTGAGATCTTGAGCATCCTGAGACTTTGACGTGCCACCTGGAGGATTTCTGAGATGGGAGAGGTTTTCCTTATTCCGCTCTAATCCCCGCATCGTATTGCCGTGTCCTGGAGTTCGCAGACTCTGCAACAAGACCAGGAAGTGGTTATTATTTTTTTTACTTTTTGGTCTCAATGTAACTTTAACATAGCAAGATAGCGGTTGGGACGTATTCAGCTGTTGATGTATAGTTTGTATGGTTATTGGCTCTATAAAATGCTCCTTTAAAATTAAAACAAAAGGTGTTTGGTGACGATAAGGACAAACCTTGCTGGCAGACAGAGGTGGTTTCAGTGAGGGGGTCTGGCACATGGTTCCACCAAGAATGCTGCTTGGAGTGGAAGAGGTCGAGGTGCTATTCATCTAAAAACCAATATTTTAGTTTCAATTTCCTCATCATTTTTGAGCAATAATTCTGAAAAAAAAAAAAAAAAAAAAAACCCTGCAGAAGTATTTCACCTTTCTCATCTTTCCAGGCGTGGGAGTGCCTGCAATTCGTCGTTTAGTTGGCGTTCTCATCATTGTTCCATACAGCATATCCTCTTGTGTTTGCTTAGTTTTCTTCATTTGCTATTAGAAAACATTTGGAATCAGTTTGTATAATGGAAAGTGATAGGTTAAAGCAATAAAAGCCATACCCTTTCAAGTTTCTCTCTCTCTTTTTTCTCGTGGTGTTCTTTCCACTGCTGCTGCACATATTCCAGAAATTTCTGTCCGTTCACAAGGAACTCTTTGCCGTGCTCCTCCTCCCAACTATCGATCTGGGCCTTCAAAACCTTCTCCAACTGAAAAACATTTATAAGACACATTACTCCACCTGCTGACAACAGGTGGCATTACAGTTTTACAAAAACATTTATCCACCTTGGGTAAACTTTTCTGCAGCTCAGTTCTCTGCTTTTCTTCCTTTAGGAGGTTCCCCCCTCTGTTGGTAAATCTTGAAGGATCATTAGCCTTTCTCTGGAATAGAAAAACATTAAGATATTACTACATGAAGTGATATCTTAATGTAGTGATTAAAGTTAGAGATTTCTTACATCTAGTTCCAAGTACAAGATCCAGTTGTCCTGCCACTTTGTGACTCCCTCGAACAGTTCCTTGTGGTCCTCGTGATACTTCTTCAGATTTCTGACCTCGTCCTCATGCAGGTTCAGAAGCTCCTCAGTAATGTCATCTGTATGAAAAATTAAGCCTGTAACTCGTTTTGATTCATCTGCAGCAGAAGTGCAATTAGAAATTCTAATAACTATAATGTTAAATAACTAATAAAACATGATGTCACCCAGAGCACAAAGAATAGAATTAGACTGAATAAATCTGGCCTTATGTATCAGGCACATTATCACTGATACCTGATCTAGAATTTTATGCAATATGGGGACCAATACAGACTAATATTGGATTGGTGCACACCTAATCTAAACCACAGCTATTTACCGTCATAAAATGCAATGAAGGCATGTTGCTGTTCATCACTGTAGAAGCATTTCTTCCACAAAACAGCAATCTCTACTCTGATGGCCTCAATGAAACTCTTCATGCTGTGCATTTTCAACAACTTGAGCCGCTGGACCTCTGCCTGGAGCTGCAAATAGAGTTTAAATTACCACAACTTGGATTAAGTGTCGCTTTTACTAAAGATTTTAACAAACGAGGGAGCTTTCTTACTGCCTCAATGTTCTTCTTCTTCGAGCCGAGCATGTGCTCAGAAAAAGATTCCCTTTCCTCCTGAGGAACCTGAAGCCTTTCCCACAATTCCTGGATCTTTGTTCGGAAGCTTGAACAAAGGAGCTCATTTTCTGCTTTGCGCTCTTGCAACTGGAGAAAAAAGGTTTTAAAAAATTTTATACTGCCATCTTTAATAATACTAGGTATTTTCCAGAAAAAATCCAAGATCACAGTAAAACTTATATCTTAAAGATTTTACTTGTCCTTGCAAAGAAAATTATTACTTTCTCATGGCTGAAGCCTCAGCCCCCAACGATTTCCCAGTGGAAGAATAGAGTGAGAGAGGTCTACCATATGGAACAAATTACGGCAAAACTTCAGATGAAAAGTGATATCTTCTTAGAAAAATGGTCCCCAATTCAAATATTCATTTCGAATCACAGACGATGGAAATTACGTTTGATAAATAGGAGATTCCTCCTCGTGTTTTTCATCTTTATTGTATTATTACTATTATTATTATTTGTCTCTTTAAGACTTTGGACAAACAAAGCATTTTCTGAAATATAACATGTGAGTTTGTACATGTAACCTGTAAAATGTATTATCTGTAAGATGTATGTGATGTGACCTGCACTGGAAAATCTGAATAAAAAAGTAAAAAAAAAAAAATGTTATACTGTACACTTAATTCTGCTATATCACGAAACACATTAAGCAAACTAACCTGACTAAGAAGTAGTTTCAGGGCAGTAATGTTGTCATTAGACAGACAAAATGCCTCCTCATCCTCACACATCACATCCGTCTCGAAACTGGTCTCAGGATTCTGTTCCAGGTCATTCATGCAAGCGATGATCTCTTTCTTGGTTCTCACAAATTCATCATGACGATGCTCCTGGAAAGAGAACACTGCATGAAAATTTAAAGAACAAGGATAAAGTGAATCACTGAGAAAAGCTTTTCCAAAGTACCTTCTCTTTAGTGAGCTCTTCGAGGTAGGTACGATAAGCCTCGAGCTGCTTCACCGATGGGACGGCGTGCTGGTCAATGCTAAAGGGCGTGGTGCACATAATGTCGCACAGCTCACGATCTTTGGCAACGAGACCTTTAAGATCCTCCAGTCGTTGTGTTTTGTGTCCTTTCACCACTTCTAGACGAGTGCGGAAGTTCTTCTCCATCTGCAGGATTGTGCAGCCTTCCTCCTCCTGCAAGTCAAAAAATACCTTAGTAACAGATGATATTACTATATCCAAGTTAGCTAAGCAAAAGTTATTTCTTTGTGATTGTCTAGCGATTCTCATGGGACATTTCAAAAGCAGCAAAAAACCATCAAGGACTGATTCAGTCCAGTCTGTAGTTGTAGTGCTCAGTCAATATGTTAAGAACCAACTCTCATGGTCTTTCTGAATATAGTGGGTTTGTGAAATTAAAAACTTGCTTCCAAAATTAAAATAAGCACCAGAAAAATACTAAATTCAGCATGCATTTATGCCATAGTTAAGTACTAAAATAACTTTTTGGCATAAATCCATAAATGTTTTTTAGCAGTTGTCAGAAGTATTGTTGCTTTTGCATTAAATACAAGCATTTTGTTTACTGTGAAATGTGGCATTTTTACTCAAGATCACTATACTTTGAACATTAAATGTTTCCATACAAAAACACCACAATGAACAGAAAAATGTTTATGGGGTATGTATTAGTACTTTTTTTTATATTTAAACAATGCATTCCTGTCACAATGCACTAAATATTAGGATGTTTTACTGTGTAAGGCATCTAACATTTTTGTGTTTTTGATTGTACCTTAAATGGCGGCAGCTGCAGTTCACTGCACAAAAGACTGAGCTCCTTTTGACATGACTCGATGGTTTTTAGCAGCCGCTGCTTTAGATCCTGCTCTTCAACAATCATCAGATCCAGCAAACCCTGCACAGAATGAGAATCAAAAGAGGCCATTTTACAATAATATATAAAAATAAAAGCTTAACGTTGGCTGGTTGGTTTTTCAACACTCACTTTAATGTGCTTATGTACATCGTTGGTTCTCCGCATCCGCTGCTCTTCGGGGATTCCTATTTCTTCCCAAATATCCTGCAGACTGGCTAGAGCCCTGTTCAGGTAGGAAACGGACTCTGCTGCATGGACTTGACTGGAAGAAAGAAAAACGACTGGCTATGAATCTTTAGTGGTTTTAATACACAAAAAACAACTTTGAGGTCTGGTGGTACACTGAAAACGAGACACTCCCTTTAAGCTAACCTTAGTTAGCCGCTTACTCTGAGCTACACATAACCTCTTAAACGGCATTAAACTAGTAAAATAGTGTCCATTCACATATACAGATAACAACAACACCCTTGTTGTTTTTAAATAAGTTATTTTAAGTCAAAAGGCATCACTTTTAGGCTAACAATGGATGTTTAAAAAATGTAGAAAACTGTTTCCTTAACACAAATAAAGGATATATATATAATCACTACTAACCTCTTTCTCATGTCACCGTCGCACAAAACCCAAATTAGTAACAAAATATTTCTGTAGCCGTATGAAGTTTGTGGGTCTCGCAGAAATTGCTTAATAACGTTAAACCCGGTGTGGCTACAGCTGACAGTTTGTGGAGTCTTTTTCAAATTTTCACCGACAATAGCTGTGCGCTGATTGGCTGGTAAAAAATGCGTAATCACACGTTGCCCTGCTCGTTACTCCCCCCATCAGGATTGGAGTACGTAGCGCAAAACTCCCTCTGCTCTGGTTATAATAAAATCCTGTAAGTTTAACGTGAAAGGAATTTTTTATTTTTTCCCCCCCAAAAGACAAAGCATCCGATAACACTATTGTTTTACTATTCTTTGGGATTAAGGGGGGATTTCCCCATATTTCCCGTCTTTCCTGTCTACGTCCTGCCTGTAAACACTCCTTTGACGGAAACATCCGATTCAGCGCTTCGGTAAAGTTCGCTTTCAAAGCCCATATATCAACCCTCTTCAAATCTGTTTAATGCAATGGGTATTTTTAGCCGATTTTGTCACATTTCAAACAGTAAGTGCAACAAATGAGACAGATACAGAGCTAGACAAACAAATCCGAATGTTGCCGAAGGCTGATGACGTAGGCGGCCACGATGCCAAGGGGAAACAAACAACCCCTCAACTCAAATAGCAGACAAAGAAACTAGATAACATGAAGCTTTAAAACTGGCTTAATTCCCACTAGAATATGGGAATAAAGAAGACAGGAAAAAACAAGCAGAAAAAATCTTGAAACCTATAATGAAAATGTTGCAATTAAAAGTAAAATCTTCAAAGAGGTGAGTGGGAATGAAATTATAAAATGATAGTTGGAGATTTTACTCAGACGTTTGCAACCAATATGTCCTCATTCAACCCAACCCTACCCGTGACTACAGTTTATGAGTTCTAGTGCAAAACCTAATTCTAGTCAAAGTTAGACTGGATCACACTGAACAAATGTTCCTAAAACACATCATGAGGTAATGAAACTTGTAATCTATTTGTTAAACCACAAAGAAGGGACCACATCGATGCTTTTTCATATGTAGAAACTAGTCAAATCAAGTCAGGCCAATAGTTTAGAAAAGATTAATGATCTGTAACTCTTTGGTTTCTCGTAGAAAAAAAAAACTAAGCCAACAAATGAAACAGCCTATTTAGGATTCAGATGATAAAGAATGTTTTAAACAATATTTGTTTTTGCTTTTTTCATTCTTAAGGGTTTATCGTCATCAAACATATTCTAATGTCAGCAAAGAATGACATTCAAATTATGATATTGACTTATATTTAAAATGATCAATTTGTCAGCCGTAAGCGACAAAACCATTGTCTAAAATTCAGCTTGTGATTTGTAAAAAGCCTTTCGGTTATCAAACTTTAATTGAAAGATTTTTAGGCTTTCCAAACCCAGGACTAGATCAGCTAAAGCCCTATTACCACAATAGTTGGACAAATCAGACCCGGGCTTATTTATTCTACACAAATTTATTTAGCTACAACTTTTAATGTTTATTTATTTACATTTTTAGCTTTCAAGTTTTTGTTTTTGTGTATAGAAATGAATCTGGATTATATTTTATCTGAAATTATGGTCAATCGGTCCATCTGGTTACCTTCTTTCTTTACCCAATACTGATTAAAGCTGTGGCACTGGTATGTATTTATAGTTGTATTATATCTATGGTAATACTTCACATAGATAAATGTTTATGTCTTTGCTTGGTAAAATATTTAATTTAAGTTCTGACTTTCTTTCCATGCAGGCTGGCTGCCAATTTGTGCCTGTGGTATTATTCGTATCTCTCTAGTAAAGGATTCTCCCTGTGTGTGACTGGTGGTTTTATTTCTCCAGGTGTTCACTGAGTCCAGCAGGTGTAGAGATGAAGTCTGTGTACTGAATATATTGTCTGAGGCACAGACTCTCTCTACATGCCTCTACAATCTGCTTGCAACTGCAGTTCTAGCTGCGCCAGAACTACTGTGTTTCATGGCTGCACAGTCCATTGCTGAATTTTCTGTTTCAGTGATGCTTTAAATTGGCTACAGAGTACTTTAGCTTCTCACATCTGCTGGTGGGTGTGCGCGAGTGTTTGTGTGTCTCGCTAAAGTATTCATAGCCAGTGAACTTTTCCATCTTTTGACACATTACAACCACAAACTTCTATGTGTTTTATTAGGATTTTATATGGTAGACTAAAGCAAAGCAACACATATCTGAAATAGAAGGAAAGTGATATTTGATTTTTAAAATTCAGTTTGCATTTGTATTCAGCACCTTTTACTTTGACATCAGAAGTCCCCCAAATAGTAAATAGACTCTGCCTCAATGTAATCTCAGAGGGTAGACTAGTTGTCTTACAATTTGAAGACTGCAGGTTTGATTCTGACCTCTGGATGTAGATGTGGGCAATGCAGTTAACCCCAAGTAGCCCATAAATGTGTTCACATTTGTAGGTTAAAGTTATGTTAGTGGTCAGTTGACTGAAAAAGCATGTAAATGCATTCCATTTATCACTGAATCGAAACTCAACATAAATCCAGCTGTTCTGTGAAGGCCTGAGAGGTTTGTTAATGAACAACCAGCAAGTTGTGGAGAAGTTTAAAGCAGGGCTAGGCTATAAAGCAACCCCAGGTCTGAACATGTCCTAGAGCAATGTTCAATTCACCATCAAGAGAGAGAGTATATGTCTGTGTATATACTCTGTCAGGCCAGGCAAGGGTAACATTAAATCAGAGAAGCAGCAAAGAGCCCTATAGAAGAAGACGGGGCTCTTTTTAAGTTTCTCGCTGCTTGAAGCAGTAGGAAACTTGAAAAGGTAGCCAAAGATTCACTCTCCATCAGGGCAACAACCCTAAAGGTACAACCAGATATACAATGACTCCATTGTATATTTTGGTCTGTACTTTAACACATTCAAAGCAATGTGTTAAAGTACAGACCAAAATACAACTTAAAATCTGAGGCAGTTCCAATCGGATCTAACTTAAGCCATTGTGTTAGGAAAAATTCATAAAAAATTTTAGTCTTCAAAATGATACAAACATACCCTCAAAGAAGGGATAAATACAAATACAAGCCACACTTGTTGGATATTTATTTCCTTCCTGTTTACAATTTTGTGCAACTTTATGCTGTCCTAGCCCATAAATTCCAAAATAATACATTGGAGTTTGTGGCTGTAACATGACAAAGAGTGAAAGACTTCAAGTTGTATGACTATTTTTTGCAGGGCACTATAGTATCTGTGCATTTAAATATGTCTTTTTGTACTTTTTCCCTTTCATATAACAAACAAAACAGTGTTTTGATACCAAGTTCTGACAAATGTTTCTGAGCCAAACATGTACATTAACATATTTTGGATTAAGTTATATCTGTATATCATGAGCGCACAGCTTAATATTTATTTACACATTTAAACAGCTACATTGTGTTTTTTACAAAAAAAAAATAAAAATCTTGTACAAAAAAACACTTTTAGAGGAAAACGAAAAGGTGTATGTGGATGTTAAATGCCAAAAGGTCATTCCAAATAAATAAAAAATTGTCAGAAAGACAAATAAAACCTGCATATCCACAAGTAAAACATCATTTTGGGAAATTTAGTGATCCGATCATTGTAACAAACAGCCTTTGTTTCCTCCTCAGTGATGATAATGACGTAAATAGAGGCTTTTGAGCACCTCCTCGCTGAACTGGTAGGTGAGCTTCTTCTTCACTTTTTTAATCTCTCCTGTTTTGCCATAGTTCCTCAAGGCTCTGGCCATTTTTTGGTAGGTCATTTTTTTGCGGTTTCCCTTCTGGATGCCCCAGTGGGTCGCCAGAGCCTCTTTGTGTTTGGTGGAAAACTGGAAGATGCCCTTGTCTTGGTCCACCCACCAGATGCTGTCGCTCATGTCGCCCTTTCTGAGCAGGTCCAGGAGGAACTGGTACAGGCGGATTTTCTTCTTGTTGCCTGGAATGGGAAATCACATTTTTGTTTTTTAGATTTCAGTAAAGGGGAAAAAATAAGATCATTATTAAGTCATACATTTGCACATTTGTACCTGGGTCTTTCCTGAATGAGCAGTTGTAATCTTCATACTCATCCTCCCCCTCTGACACTTGCAGCGGGGGACTGACGGCTCTCTGGTCCTCCTCTGAGTAGTAACGTCGAGGTGAGGCCAGGGGTGGGTACTGGTAGCACAGGGATGGGGTGTAATATGGGATCTTTAGGGGAAATTTAAAGCATTTCAGAAAGCCACTTTTTGAAAGAAGGTTTTGCAATCACGCAATGTCTGATATATATATTTTTTTGCTTAAACACAGCTATTGTCCTAAAAGAGGAAGTTGCTCTGTCAAAATAGATTCCAGTGCTCAGCAACAACACGTGGTGTGGATGTCATTTCAGTGAAAATGTCCCAGGCTTTCCACAACATGGTGGGTGGTTGTTGAAATCACAGTCAAGAGTCATTGTTTTTATGAAAATAACTTTGGATTATTTTGGTTTATATTTGTAGCTAATTCTAAAGAAAGTATGGATTCTAAAACCAGAGTAACAGCTGACATAAGGTGTTTTGGTCAGTTAAAAAACAATAACTACTGTGAGATCTCAACATTTTAAAAACATAAGAAATATAAAACATTTCTGGCTGATCTGTTAATTTTTGTGTCAACCGTACGTTTGCACAGACAAACTCACTTGTGACGACAGGGTGAGCGGAGCCAGTGGCGTCTCCAGGTGAAGGTGCAGAGACTCGTTGCTGAGGGGGAACGGCTGAATGAGCTGCTGAGGAGACACGGCCTGCAGCTCCGTCAGGTGATTCACGGGGGAACCCTCAAAGTCTGCCGGCTGGACCCGGTCAGAGTGGAACGGCCATCTGTGATCTGACAAGTGAGGGGTGTTAAAGCTGTGTGATGAATTATCATCTTATTAAAGCAGTAAATCCCATATTCTCACCTTCGTAAATCTCCCCCACGTTCAGGTAGGGGTACAGGTCAACAGGCGGTCGATAAGTCTCCGGCTCATGTGGAACAGCATCCTCGGATGCCTGTTTGAGATTTAAAAATATATTTATTTTCCAATCAAATATATACTACTGCTTGGACAATTAAAAAACCTCTCAACATATTTGGATTAAACATCACTGGCTAAATTATAAACATAAAGCACACACAAAGATAAAAATCAGGTTTACTAATCAGTATGTTTAACTTTGTGTCCTAAACAATCAGTGAAATCCCTCCAGCCTCCCTCTTTCATCTGAACTCTGACCAAACACTCATCTCTCCATTTAACCGAAATAAAGCTAGAAAATAGAAGCACTTACAGACGTTATGACAAAGCCATCCATCATGTAAACAAGGCAGCATGAGAGTCTTGACTTTTACAGCTTGTGATAAAAGTTATGTTTTTCCTATTGCTACACTGAGAAACACGCAATGTCGGCTTCAGCAGGCAAAAATGGGAACTGAAAGTGAGAAATCAGCTAAGCTGGACCCTATGCAGGCGACATTCATAACACCCAATTGTCAAACTCATATGATCACTTAGTTCCTGATGGCCACTGATTGGTTTTAAATGCATTTCCTGCAGTTTTTTAAAAGTTCAGACCAAACAGTTCAGCAAAGCAGGTAGAAACCTGTTCACTGTTTGATTAGGTGCATTAAAATGTACATTTGTTATTATACCATAAATAAAATGGATGTACAACTCTTTCTGAATAGTAGATCTACTTGTGCTGTGATGTGATTACATTTTAATAAAACATAACTTTTTCAAACAGGTTTTATAAGTGAGCAGGAAAACAGTTTTCCCCCAAAATCTGCTCCATGAAATGAGCTGATCAGTTGATCTCTCACACAGAGATTTAATGGCAGTCATACCTCAGTATGATTAATTCATGTAGGATTTTTTAAATTATTATTTTAAGCATACTGCTCTCAGGAGCTGAAACCAAAAGCGAAGTTTGGATTCTCGCTTGTTCCCCTTTTAGTTTGGCATTCTGGTTTCAATAGAGGAAGTTCTGACCATGAGAATGAAACCAGTGAAAACATGACTGAAATGGTCTGAGGCTCTGTGTTCCTTTGAGTCCCTTTTCCAAGCAAGCTGGGAGGTGGAGGGGGGCTGCTAACATGCAAATAAAAAGAGGAACTACTTATGTGCAGTAAAAAATATGAGCGGTGTCATTTTAATCGGAAACTGAGTAGCATAGGTGCTGTATCATGTATAATCGCTTTTAGGGGAATAAAAAAAGAAAATAACAGGCTTTGTGATGTTAGAAAAGAAGTGCAGGTTTTCCTTCAGGTAATCAGGTGAACTGGTGGCAGATCAGCAACGTTTTTTTAATGCAAAACAAGAATCTAACAGAGGCTGAGTGGAATCAGATGTAAAAACTAGGAGGTGTTTTCCTCATTAGAGAGGCTGCATGAGACAATCAATCCGAGTTTTCTTTTATAATAATTTTGGAATTCTATTATTTGAGCTACACAAGATAATTTAACATAACATATTTTTAATGACATTTATAAGTAGAATTTATTCAAAAGAAACATGATTCATGCAAGTAAAATTTTGACCAGATGTCTAAAAACAGGATCCAGACTTGCTGACATTTTTTCTGGTTAGTTCGGTTAGCATGAGAAATGAAAATGGTTAGTATGAGAAAAAATTGAAAAAAGCAGCTTTTCTTGTCTTGTTACTTTTGCAAATTCTACCATCCTCCAGATGTAAGAAAATAGGTAGCATCGTTTGTATTTGGACACTGTTCAAACACTCAGCAACGGCTTGCTTTACATGCATTCATATCATTGATTTGAACAGATGTAAAGGTAACATAGAAGCAGGATTTTGACAAAATTCTTTCCTGTCGTTGTCGTGGAATGTGTTTTTTCAGCAGAACAATTCCAAACTTCAGTATGGACATTTCAAACAGCTCAACTCTGTACGTTAAAATGTCACTTCTTTACTCCAGATGTAGCTCCAGGAAATATTTGAAAAATAAAACTTAATTTACAGTTGTTGCAAAGGTTCAACAAATATTATATATATATATATATATATATATATCT